>JAWQEG010006201.1:0-33573 GCA_033782935.1 Petrolisthes cinctipes
CACACACACAACTAGATGACCGACACCCACCTACACACACACACACACACACACACACACACACACACACACCTAGATGACCGACACCCCCCCCCCCACACACACCTAGATGACCCCCTCCCTGCCCCCCTACACACACACACACACACACACACACACACCAAGATGACCGACACCCCCCCCCACACACACACACACACCTAGATGACCCCCTCCCTGCCCCCCTACACACACACACACACACCTAGATGACCTATACACACACACACACCTAGATGACCTACACACACACACACACACACACAACTAGATGACCCCCTCCCTGCCCCCCTACACACACACACACACACAGATGACCGACCCCCACCTACACACACACACACACACACACACACACACACACACACACACACACACAGAGCCAGAGTTCACCACCACTTGACCTAAACACCCACCAACCAACTAAAATCAGGTTATAGCATCTCACAATTAACCAACCACCAGTGTCCCCCTCCCTGCCTCTCATACACACCCCATACTCTGAAACAGCTTAAAAAATGGTCAATAAAACACATTTCCTTAGTAGTTACAATGTGTGTTAGGGGACTCTGCATGTGATAGTAGTCAGAAAATTGGAGATAGATAAATGAGTCCTTCAAATATTACCACCACCACGAAACACCACCTATATGGAAGGAGCTTGTTTTGTGGCATAGTGAGGAGGAATCTGAAGCCTATACAATACTCATACACGATCACAGGGTCCTTAATTAAAGTGTACAGGTAAAAGGTTAGCTTCACAGGTGACTAAAAGTGGCCAGTTATAGGTTGGTATTTTTTTCTCCATTTGGCATAGGAAGGAGAAATCGATAGCCCTCCAATTCGTCCACAGTAGTAGCCCCTTAAAAGTCCCTGCCCCCTTAAAAGTCCCTGCCCTTTGTTGGTTGGATGCAGACTATAATACTGTACTCCCGCTGGATAAGGTGTATGGGTGTGGAGGTGGAAGTAAGGGTGTTGGTAAATCTGGAGCAACCCAAACTAATCCAAACAACAGGACAACAGTATATAAATTTGTTCACTTGGTCCTGTTTCCTGGCAGGCATACTTTAGTTAGAAGTTTAGTGGAATCAAGGTATTGCAGTGTACCATAACTAAGTTCTCCCCTAAACTATGCTGTCAGGAGAAGGACGACTGGCTGACTGGCTGACTGACTGACTGGTTGTTTGGGTGACTGACTGGCTGGGTGAGTGACTGGCTGACTGACTGGTTGGGTAACTGGCTGGCTGGTTGGCTGACTGGCTGGTTGGGTAACTGACTGGCTGGTTGGGTAACTGGCTGGCTGGTTGGGTAACTGGCTGGCTGGTTGGGTAACTGGCTGACTGGTTGGCTGACTGGCTGGTTGGGTAACTGGCTGGCTGGTTGGCTGGCTGACTGGCTGGTTGGGTAACTGACTGACTGGTTGGCTGACTGGCTGGTTGGGTAACTGGCTGACTGATTAACTGGTTCCCAACATATATGGCAGTAGTGGTCAGTTCTGTGTGGAATATGTATGAGCTGTTATGTGGTGGTGGTGGTGGTGTTTGTATATGGGTTATCATCCATTGGAAAGTTATGATGTCTGTATTAGAGGTTTGGTCTATAGTGGTTAGTTTGTATGTTACTGTGGTGGTGGGTAGAGAAAGGGTAGACAAAAGGGTGCAGGAGAAGAGGAAAGAGGGGTGCAAGTTGGGGGAAGACAAAGTGTAAGTTGGGGGGGTTGAGGTGTAAGTTGGGGAGGGGGAGGTGTAAGTTGGGGAGGGGGAGGTGTAAGTTGGGGAGGGTGAGGTGTAAGTTGGGGAAGACAAGGTGTAAGTTGGAGAGGGTGAGGTGTAAGTTGGGATAGGGAGGTGCAAGTCGAGGAGGACAAGTCGCAAGTCGGGTAGGACAAGTCGCAAATCGGGGATGAGAAGGTGCAAATCGAGGAGGAGAAGGTGCAAATCGAGGAGGACAAGTCGCAAGTCGATGAAGATGGGTTCAAGTCAAGGGGGGTCCAAAGTACATACATACAAACATACATACACACAAGGGGGAAGCTTCATGCACCTGCCAATTCCTGCTAACACAAAGACTGGCTGTGTGTGTGTGTGTGTGTGTGTGTGTGTTGTGTGGGTCACCAGGTTCTAAAATTAGGATATACTCTGGTTATTCAGGCGTCATTTATTTACACTATATATAAACACTACATAGGTGGGTTTTGTATTCGTCATGGATTTTGTATAATATAATATAGAATAATAATAGTGACACCTTTTTTTTTTTAATCACTTTTGAATCGAGTATCACATTATAGTTTTTTGTAATATATAAAATTTTAACAGTGACACGTCTTTTTTAATCACTTTTGAATCGAGTATCACATTATAGTTATATATATGTAGGATTTTTTTTTTTTTTTTTTTTTTTTTTTTTTTTTTGGTGGGACTGGGAATATATGTTGTTATGGTCATCTTGGTGTTTTTGTTGTTGTTGTTGTTTAATTTAGTCTTTGTGTTTTTGTCTGATATATTTGTGTTGTTTTTGTCTGATATATTTGTGTAGTCTTTGTTTTTGTCTGATATATTATTTGTGTTGTCTTTCTTTGTCGTTCTTTGTACTTGTGTGGTCTTTGCTTTTGTCTGATATATTTGTGTAGTCTTTGTTTGATGTTCTTTGTATTTGTGTTGTCTTTGTTTTTGTCTGATATATTTGTGTTGTCTTTCTTTGTCGTTCTTTGTATTTGTGTCGTCTTTGTTTTTGTGTGATATATTTGTGTTCTTTGTACTTGTGTTGTTTTTGTTTGCTGTTCTTTGTACTTGTGTGGTCTTTGTTTTTGTCTGATATATTATTTGTGTTGTCTTTCTTTGTTGTTCTTTGTACTTGTGTTGTCTTTGTTCTGATGCCTTCCTTCTTTCTTTACTCACCCTTGCATTTACCTCCTTATTCTCCCTCTCCTCTCCTCTCCCCTCCCCTCCCCTCCCCTCCCCTCCCCTTTCCAACTCCTTTTTCCCTCTCCCCTTCCCCACTCATCTCTCATCTCCTCTCCTCACTCCTCCCTTCTTCTCTCCTCCCAACTCCTCTCCTCTCCCCCACTCCTCTCCTCTCCCCCACTCCTCTCCTCTCCCCTTCCCAACTCCTTTCCTCTCCCCACTCCTCTCTTCCTTCCCACTCTTCTCATCTCCCCCCCCCCACTCTTCTCTCCCCTTTCCAACTCCTTTCTCCCTCTCCCCCGACTCCTCTCCTCCTCCCAACTCCTTTCTTCTCTCCCCTTCCTTTCTAATCAATAACCTGGTATATTTGTGAGAGGGTATATGCTGGGAGAGTTATAGTACAGTACGTAGTCTTCTTTTCTCTCTCTCTCTCTCTCTCTCTCTCTCTCTCTCTCTCTCTCTCTCTCTCTCTCTAGCTTAGTATTATAGCTGAGATACCAAACTAGGTCAATAAAGCTTAGTATTATAGCTGAGATTCCAAGCTAAAATGCCAGTCAAGCTTAGTATTTTAGTAGCTGAGATAACAAAACAGAAGGCCACTGAAGCTTAGTATTATAGTTGGTGCGGTATGTATGTATGCGTGTATGTATGTATGTATGTGTGTATGTCAAAAATAATCATCCATTTAGGAGTAACTCACGTAAACTTTTGACTGCTTCCCTCTGTTCCTTAGGTGATAAACTTTCCAATAAATAGGTTAAGTACCATCTTTTAATTTAATACAAGCAGATACGCACTACTTAAAACAATAACATCATAATAATGTGAACGTGAAAACATCAGACAGTAAATTGTTTGAGATACCCATATGTGGATGATGATTATTATTGACCGCGACTGTATGTATGTATGTATGTGTGTGTGTATGTATGTATGTATGTGTGTGTGTATGTATGTATGTATGTATGTATGTATGTATGTATGTATGTATGTGTATCAGTGTGTACCGGTATGTATGTATGTGTGTATGTATGTACCGGTATGTATGTATGTGTGTATGTATGTACCGTATGTATGTATGTATGTATGTATGTATGTATGTATGTATGTATTGACCCTGTAGGAGGCCCCGACGTTAAGGAATTCCCAGGCCGAGCTATAGCGAGGTCAGCGACTTCTCCTGGAATTAATATATCAGTCTTGTGGTGAGGTGGGTTCCCCTGTTTGAATATTGCTGGTACCTTCTCGACCCCCCCTTCCTCCTTCCTCCCCTTCTTCCCCCTCCCCTTCTTACCCTTCCCCTTCTTACCCTTCTTCCCCCTCCCCCTTCCCCTTCTTCTCCATCACCCTCCCCTTCTTCCCCATCCCCCTCCCCTTCTTCCCCTTCCTCCTCCTCTTCCCTCCCCCTCTTCCCCTTCCCTCCCCCTCTTCCCCCTCCCCTTCCCCCCCCCTCTTCCCCCTCCCCTTCCCCCTTCTTCCCCTTGCAGTGTCCCTCTTCTATTTTCTATTCTGTTTTCCTTTTTATACTGTTAATCTTCTTGTACTGATGCAATGTGTGTGTGTGTGTGTGATTTTTTTTTATTATTATTATTCTGTTTCCTTTTTATACTGTTGGTCTTGTTCTGATGCAATGTGTTTTTGTATTTTATTATTCCGTTCTCCTTTTTGTTATGTTGGTCTTTTTCTATGTCTAGTTTTATTATTCCATCTCCTTCTATTTGTACTGTTAATCTTCTTGTACTGATTCTGTGTCTAGTTTTTAATATTCCATCCTTCTTTTTGTACTGATTTAATGTCTAAATTTTAATACTACGTCCCCCCACAATGTCAAAAATTATTAATGCTACTTTCCCCCACAATGTCAAAATTTTAATACTACTTTCCTACACAATGTCAAATTTTTTTAATACTACTTTCCCCCACAATGTCAAAATTTTAATACTACTCCCCCACAATGTCATAATTTTTTTAATACTATACGTTCCCACACAATGTCAAAAAAAATTTATATTACGTTTCCCCACAATGTCATATATTTATTTTCCTCTTCCAACCCCACAACAGGCAACAAGGAAGCCGCCATGGATCTCTACCGACGAGGCATCAGTGAACTGGACCAGGGCATCGCTGTGGACTGCTCAGGGGGACGGGGCGAGGCGTATCAGAGAGCACAGAGGCTACAAGACAAGATGAGAACCAACCTTATCATGGCCAAGGAGAGACTCGATATGCTGGGTGGGTGAGAGAGAGAGAGAGAGAGAGAGAGAGAGAGAGTGAGTGTGTGTATGTGTGTGTGAGTGAGTGACGGGAGAGAGTGAGGGAAGTGAGTGAGTGAGAGAGAGAGAGAGAGAGAGAGAGAGAGAGAGAGAGAGAGAGAGAGAGAGAGAGAGAGAGAGAGAGAGAGAGAGAGAGAGAGAGAGAGAGAGAGAGAGAGAGAGAGAATGTGTGTGTGTCTGTGTGTGTGTGACAGAAGAGAGTGAGTGATGAAAGAAAGGAAGGGAGTATATATAAGTGAGTGAGTGAGAAAATGCGTGAGTGACAGGAGAGAGGAAGGGGGTGAATAAGTGTGTGCGTGAGAAAATGCGTGGGGTAATGAGAGAGAGAGAGAGAGAGAGAGAGAGAGAGAGAGAGAGAGAGAGAGAGAGGTGAGGTCAGTATAGGTAGGTGTATGTAAGTGGTAGTGAGAGGAGGTGTAAAAGAGGGTGTATATTGTACTGTAGTCGAAGGAAGGAAAGAAGGAAGGGAAAGAGGACTATACCCTTGCCTAATTTTTACCTTGATAGCCACAACCCCTTCCACCCAGTTAGTCACACACCCTATCTCTCCACTCAGTTAGTCACACACCCTCCCTCTCCACCCAGTTAGTCACACACCCTCCCTCTCCACCCAGTTATAGTCACACACCCTATCTCTCCACCCAGTTAGTCACACACCCTCCCTCTCCACCCAGTTAGTCACACACCCTCCCTCTCCACCCAGTTAGTCACACACCCTCCCTCTTCACCCAGTTAGTCACACACCCTATCTCTCCACCCAGTTAGTCACACACCCTCCCTCTCCACCCAGTTAGTCACACACCCTTTCCACCCAGTTAGTCACACACCCTATCTCTCCACCCAGTTAGTCACACACCCTCCCTCTCCACCCAGTTAGTCACACACCCTCCCTCTCCACCCAGTTATAGTCACACACCCTATCTCTCCACCCAGTTAGTCACACACCCTCCCTCTCCACCCAGTTAGTCACACACCCTCCCTCTCCACCCAGTTAGTCACACACCCTCCCTCTTCACCCAGTTAGTCACACACCCTATCTCTCCACCCAGTTAGTCACACACCCTCCCTCTCCACCCAGTTAGTCACACACCCTTTCCACCCAGTTAGTCACACACCCTATCTCTCCACCCAGTTAGTCACACACCCACCCTCTCCACCCAGTTAGTCACACACCCTCCCTTTCCACCCAGTTAGACGCCCCCCCCCTCTCCACCCAGTTATAGTCACACACCCTATCTCTCCACCCAGTTAGTCACACACCCTCCCTCTCCACCCAGTTAGTCACACACCCCTCCATCCAATTAGTCACACACCCCTCCACTCAGCTCTCCACACCCCTCCACTCAGCTCTCCACACCCCTCCACTCAGCTCTCCACACCCCTCCACTCAGCTCTCCACACCCCTCCACTCAGCTCTCCACACCCCTCCACTCAGCTCTCCACACCCCTCCACTCAGCTATCCATACACCCCTCCACTCAGCTATCCATACACCCCTCCACTCAGCTCTCCACATCCCTCCACTCAGCTCTCCACACCTCTCCACCCAGCTCCCCACACCCCTCCACTCAGCTCTCCACACCCCTCCACTCAGCTATCCACACACCCCTCCACTCAGCTATCCATACACCCCTCCACTCAGCTCTCCACACCCCTCCACTCAGCAAATAACACCCCTTTACATAGCTAGTTAAACCCCTCCAAAAATGAAAAATATATATCCACATCCATCCAACGAATATATCCACACCCCTCCACCCAGCTATCCACACCCATCCACCCCCAGCTATCCACTACTCATCTATCTACACCCCTCCACTCAGCTATCCACCCATCCACCACCCAGCTATCCACACACCCATACTCTAAGTTTGGGATGATACCCTTCCAATACTCTTCCTTTCAACAAATTACTATATCATTACCTGTTGCACTGATTGTTGTTCCGTGTGTCGCCTCAGCATGCCATAAAATATTCTTCACCTGTTAATAAATAAAAGTGTGTTGTTAAGCCTTTCTCTCCATCGCTGTATATAGTTGCAATGAGTTTATTGTGTGTAAAGAGAGCACTTCTGGTTACCTGCTAGTTTATTATGCAGTAGACTAATTACCTCTAGAGAGTTTTTTTTTTTTTTATGTGTGTGTGGTGTGAATCTTTATTTCCACTTGATAGTAATTTCTCTTTTACAGCACGGTATAGTATTGATGTCCTAGATATAAATATAGATAAATGCTTGTCTAAGTTATTCATATTAGTTATATTTAATAAGTGTTAATGCTATAAGTATTTGCATTGTTACGTACTATTTTGTTTAAATCTCAAGCATTATAATTAGTCTTGTTTTTATATTTAATTTCAGTTATTAGCATGTATAGCACTAATGGTTCATGTGTTTACCATTTTTTATATCTTAATTATTTGAGAACTTTTAACTTGCTACGTTTTTTCACGAGTCTTGCTGCACGAGTGTCGTCCTTCTTTTGTTTTTAGAGTCGCTGGTTCACCTGCAGCAGCTGGAGTTGGATGTGCCCCTCCTCTCCACCCTGGCCCCTCCCTCAACCCCCTCCCCCCGCCTCACCCACGTTGCCCCACGGCTGGGCGGCGGGGGTTTAGGGGGGCGGGTGACCTCACACAAGCCCAAGGCGCGTGTGGCCCCTCAGGTCATGATGAGTCATGGGGAAGTGGGTGGTGGGAGGGGGCGTGTCACCGGGGCCTCCAACAACACCACCAGTGTACACACCCATATACAACCCTCACATAGGCCTGCTGAAGGTACACGCAATCATCACCCTTTCTCTAGCATTATTTTCGGTTGAAGTTATTTGTATCAATAATGTTTCGTTCCATGTCTCCCTTCTCTCCCTAAAGGCCGGTTCACACTGGCAAAATTTCGGCATCTGTTGTCCTCGATTTCGGGGAACAAGAAGCCGATTTCGGCGTTAATTCCCCGGAAGGGGTTCACACGGACTGAGACCACAGAGGCGGTGGCGGCCGTGGCGCGGCATCTCTGTTTACAAACAAAGATGGACCGCCAAACACATATGAGATGTGCTACTCTCGATTTTTCATTAATGCAAGATATTCTATGAACCAGAAGTACCCATGATAATGAAAACATATTTAGATTTCAAGATGAAAAGGCATTTGCTTGCCTAAAGAATATTGAAATGAATTTGAAGAGTATTGAAAAGAATTTAAAGGAAAATCCATAATCAGCTCATAATTGTACTGAAGGAATTGTGATTAGTTTGTATAAAGTTTTATTACTTTGTATTAATTTTGTGCATTAAATGAAGAAAAATACACATTGCAATTCAGTTTTTCTTTTGTAAGGAAAGAATTTACGGGCAGTAGTGGATATTGTATTGAAGAATACATGTATAAATTAGTATTACTTTTAAATTAATTCCGTAAGATCATAGAAAACTAGTCTTCCTGCAGTGCAGCGTTCTGATTGGTTCGTAGGTTTGATTTCCCGCCAATCCCGGCAAGCGGTCGCGATTCCGGCGAAATACAACCGACATGTTGGTCTCTCCATTGCGGCATAAATTTTCAGGAACAGGCGCCGGAAACACCTCGCGGGAGCAGTTTCCGAGAGAAAGTGGCCAAGATTTTGCCTGTGTGAACCGGCCTTAACTCACTTTTATTTGTCTTCCTCCTCTCTCCCTTACTTATATTTGTCTTCCTCCTCTCTCCCTTACTTATATATGTCTTCCTCCTCTCTCCCTTACTTATATTTGTTTTGCTTCTTTCTGTCTCTGAGTACTAATTGATAATGTGCACTTATGATTTATATTTTTTCTCTTCTAATCTATCACTCGTTTATTCTGCGCCAAACTTTGCCTCGGCTCACCAGCGCAAATTAACATCATCAATGAATAGCTTCTGCATACAACCAAGGCCTGCTGCCCTCAAAAATCCCCAAAGATTTAGAACCGACTATAAATCTTGTAATGCTACCTCACCATTGGCATACCTGGTCTCATTATAGGCTGACTGACTGGCTTTTTTTTTTCTCTGGGACTGGTTTCTGCATGTGGGTTCATTTACATTCTCTGTGTTGGGTTGTTTTTTTGTTTGTGTTGGGTTGTTTGTTTGTTTGTTGGGTTCTTTATTTGTGTGTTGGGTTCTTTCTTTCTTTGTGTTGGTTCTTTCTTTGTGTTGGATTCTTTCTTTGTGTTGGGTTCTTTGTTTGTACTGGATTCTAAGACGTTGTTTTGTCCAGATGACACATTTCATTGTTTGAGCCACATCGTTCCTAAACATTTTTTACAGTCAGCCAAAGAAACATTACCAACCACAGACGGCAAAGTTTACACTGATACACCAAAACAACGGACTGTATGTGTAAAGGGTGGATTGACTGTAAAGGATGTAACAAATGTTCTTCGCAAGTAAAGTATCTTAACCTTAGAACTTCAGGACTTCACACTATCCAAACAACAAGAGATTAAAGAGGATTCCGTCACCTTTATTTATTTATGGAGGGAGAGTGAGTGAGTTGGTGGGTCATGTGAATGGATTATGTTGACTCCCTTGGCTTGCCCATAACACCTGCCTTGCTCCATCGTTACCCCAAGCTCCATCCATTGTCCGTCCCGCCTCATGTTGGTATCGATCGTTCAAACAGATTACCTCAAAATGTTTAAAGTAACGTGTAAACATTTTTCAAGCTCGGGTGTGGTGATATCAATTTATTATTACATAGAGATTTCTGCCATTTGAGTGCTGAGAGCTTCTTAAGGATGCTGGTCAGTGAGTGGTCAGGTTTTTTGTTGTTGTCGTCGAGGAGGAGTTGTCCTTTCTTGGTGGTGTGGGTATGTTACATGTTATTTTCATGAGGGGGACTGTCTGGCAGGGTCGACCCCCTCACCCCCCATAACCGTCCTTTACTGATAACTTACTGATAACTTACCCCACATTCCCTCTTACTTCAATACCCTTCACTTTAATGTTACTACTAATCTGCACATCCCACTTCACTTCCTCACATCTCAAAGCACCTTACCTTCCCTAATCCCTCCTTGTCATTCTATTTCCATTACAACACATCGCTTGACAACACCACTAAACCTCTTCTCGCATCACCATTCAGTTAACCTCTTACCACTTCACAACATCTAAACTCTTATCACTTCACAACATGTACATCATTAAAACACTTCACTGAATCTCGTATCACTTCAGCAATTCAATACTATAATGTAACCCTCACTGGCATCTTGTATTCACCTATATTTTACACATCACAAACTATTCTTGTTCAAATGTTCTAATTTTCACTAAACTACTACCCTTTCCCTATTCAGTGACCTCAAAATAATACCATTTGCACCTTTTACCATGCACTTTAAAGTATCCCCAACATACAACCCTAACTCACAACATAACACTCACCACACTCCCTTCCTTCCTCCCCTTAACACCATCACAACACTTTTCGTCTTTCACCTCACCTCTTAATATTGACACTATCAGATTCATCTTGTCCCTGCGTTAATAATGTAAACTTTCCTTACCCTAATGTACTGTGGTATACTTTTGTTGTTCTGTGTTTTATTAGGCAGCAAAGGTATTGGCTGCCGGTTGCATATGTTACCATGGTGTAATTTATTATTTAGTGTCATAAACCATGACATGCTAGAGAAAAGAATGTATTGGTGTAAAATTATCTTCCCTTCCAGTATTTCTTCCAAGAACTTATGCTAAGATAACCATTTTTACTTTTATTCTGTTGCCTTTATACTTCTGATTGGTGCCAGTGCTTGTTGTAGCTCTTTGTGTGTAAAGTTGTACTTCATTGTCAGCTGCTGATAATAATTGAGCTTGATGTTTTGTTGTGCATTCTCATTCTTTGAATTATTCCACTATCATAATTTTATTCATCATTCCCATAGGCTGCATGTCCCATTATGTGCACCACAGCAAGAAAATGTTCATAATAAGTATAAATTGGCAAGGGATTGTAGTAGGTTAAGGTAGAAATAGTTACAGAAGTCTTAGGTAAAGGTATGCTTTATATATGTATGAAAGACAATTTTCCGGTACTTCTTTGTTTACTTTATTTATGAACCACATTGAATATTATTTTACTGTACTTATTGCTTCAGTACTCAGCATATTCTATGTCATAGATATGTTAACATGTGAATTTGTCCCTCCACTCCTCTGGGAAGATTCCAAGACATTCCGCAAGATTCCCACTGGGCGACGTGTTGGGGCGCTGACCAACAACAACAACAGCAATAAGAGTCACACCCTACCCCGCAACATGGGCTCACGGACACAGACCAAGGGCAAGGAACCACACTCTCCTTCCTCTCGTTACCCCAGCACTCCACCATCTGGCAGAAGACAGGTATGTAGGCAACAACTCAGGTAATCTTTTAGTATAATGTACACCTCGGTCTCATATAGAACGTGTTCACATAGAACGATTCTCGTATAGAACGAGCGACCAAAATATTAGCTTAAAATTATTTTACAAAACGATTGCATCCATATAGAACGGGTGGCGAAAATAAGTGAAGCAAATCCGAAGAGTTCTTATACAAAACGAGCTAAATCATAATGAACGTGTCAGGAAATGATATCACTGGCGTCTGTACAGTGTGTGTGAGTGTGATAACGCCACTTCTCCCGCTCCTTCCCCCTACCCAGTGTTGCCAGGTGCAAGGAAACTTCTCTGTTTTAGGGAATTTTGAAATCCACACGGGGAAATTATATAAAGATAGTTCAAAAGTAAGCAGGGAAAGTCTTACCAGAAGAAATTCCAAAAAGACCGTCAATGTTCAAGAGTAAACAGGGAATTATTGAGGCATAAAGGGAAATTCTAAAGTTGAAGTTAGGGAAATTTCGTGTTTGACTCGCTCGTTTTTAGTGATTACGAGTTAACCACCAGCTTCAACACTCAGTCATGTCAGGTGGTGCATTTACAAAACGGAAGGCCATTTCCTTCGATATAAAGAAGGAAGTTATTTCTCGGAAAGAGAAAGGAGAAGGAAACACCAGCGTATGGTTAATAAAAGAAAACAAACGATGATCACGCACTATCTTCCCCCTACCACCTCCACCACCACGGATGCCGCCGACTTGTCTCAGTCACATGAGTCACCTGCCATAACCTTAATACGAATTGTAAAATGCAGTTTACATACGATCCCTGTACAGTAGGATTAAGGCAAGAAAAACCTTGAAAAGTATTTTATGTTAATTTCAGGGACAATTTTGGTGATTGATCGACCAAATGTGATTTTCCCCATAGGTTACATGTATCACATAGAACGATTTCACATAGAACGACGTCTTCTATCGACCTATTGGACGTTCTATACGAGACCGAGGTGTATTTTTTGGAACTTGCCTTTAATGTTTATCCTTTGTATGTCTTCTGTTGTTGTTCAGTAAATAACTTGTAAGGCTTAAATCCCAGAGAGAGAGAGTACATCATTCAGTAACCAAGGCAACTGTACTCTCAGAATGGGACATCAGGTGTGACCTCACCCTTGAAGAGGAGAGGGTCAGCTGGGTCAGGGCTGTGTCATGGGACCAAGGCCACTCCCACCCACCGCCGCACTGCCTCTACGGGCATGAAGGGTGTGGACTCTAGGCTGGCTCAAGGCATTTTGGATGAGATCATAGATTCTACAGCTCCTGTGGCCTGGGATGACATTGCTGGTCAAGAGGTAAATTTGCAGGAAACAGTTAACTCTCTTACAGTGTGTTTTTTTTTTTCTACAGGATAACATGCAACACTTGCCAAACCATTCAGTCTTACTACTTATCTGTCCAACTCCACACACTTGAGATTATGGTGTCATAAGGAGAAGTAGCATGACACTGGACAGTTTCATCCACCATTGTGGATTTTCTTCACTACAACAATGATCATGTCACTCACTGTGATGTATTTTGGTTAACCTAGCTTTGGTTTAAATTATAGTTCTATCAGTCTTGATTCTTCTGTCCTAGGATATTACACTTTATCTTTATTATGCTAATTTGACTCCTCTTCACCTGTAGATAGCTAAAAAAGCCCTGCAAGAAATAGTGATCCTGCCAGCTCTAAGGCCAGAACTGTTCACTGGTCTCCGAGCACCTGCCAGAGGTCTCCTCGTCTTTGGTCCTCCAGGTGGGTTTATAAGGAACACAATATCATGAGAGCAGTAAGGAGATATTTAAAAGGAGGGTGTGACTGTGTGGCTTGCCAAACCATATTAGTTTTTTTAGTTTTATTATTATTAAAGTCACCACTGCAATACCAACTGACAGTTACTGATAAGGTAGTGTTTGTATAGCTAAGGCCACATTACTTCAGCTGCTTTGCATTTCATCTTGACTCTTGGATTTACTGTACATGAACAATAGTCATTTGAATTTGTTTTTATTCAGGAAATGGTAAAACTATGCTTGCACGAGCAGTGGCCAGTGAAAGCTCTGCCACTTTCTTCAACATCAGTGCATCCACCCTTACCAGCAAGTATGTGGGTGAGGGGGAGAAGCTCGTCAAGGCTCTCTTCTCGGTAGCCAGAGAACTACAAGTATGTTCAGATATGTGTTTTTCCGTTCATATTTATAGCATCATTATAGCATGGAAACACCAGCCAAACAGGGCCGTACTTGTAGAATGGACATCAGGCTGGTGATAGGGAGATGGAACTTGCCATTTCATGTGTCTGCCCACCTTTGCTGATCCTTTAAACAAACTCCCAAATACAGTACTGTACTCTTTTCTTGTATATACAACAAACACATTACACACCACACACCTTATCAATATTCATAAATGTTTATCATGGAGCACTCACTGTAATCATAATGTCACAATGTCATCAGTAACACTACAACCCTACAGTAACTAATGATGGTCTAGATTTGAGGAGCAACATCAGTTTAGCTTACTGTCATAGAGAGGCAGGTGAAGCAAAATATCTTTACCCAGACGATTTTCAGTACTGTACTGTATACCTGTAATCAATAACGCTTCAATTTTCCACAGCCAGCAATCATCTTCATTGATGAAATAGACTCGCTGTTGTGTGAGCGTCGTGAGGGTGAGCATGAGGCCTCGCGCCGCCTCAAGACAGAGTTCCTAGTGGAGTTTGATGGCCTCAAATCTGATGCAGAGGAGAAGGTTCTCATCATGGGGGCCACAAACAGACCACAGGAGTTGGATGATGCTGCCCTGAGGTGAGGAGTGTTCTGGTTTGTCAGTTTGTTCAGATTATGTATGTAGGTTGAATCAGGTTACTGTAGAAATATTGGACTGTGACTTGAATGATTGGGTAGTGTGGATGATTTTCCATGTATGTGTTACCTAGCAGGGTCTGGCCTTATGCCCAACTGTTTTTAGACAACTTGGTAAAAGTATTGCATAAACATAAATGGTATTACCTGAAACATTGCTAAAATACTGTTGTTTGCCTACAGACGATTCAGCAAGCGAGTGTATGTGTCATTACCAAACCGAGACACACGATTGCTACTGCTTAAAAAACTAACAGAACGCCAGCAGTGTGATATGACCCCCTCTGACTTGGAGACCCTGGCTGACCTCACCAAGGGTTATTCTGGCTCGGATCTGACCAGTCTAGCAAAGGATGCTGCACTGGCACCAATCAGAGGTACTGTACTGTAATGGGGGCTGGAGGAAGATTTGGAGATATATGAATTGATGTGGAAAGAGATGAGAATGTGGAAGGGGTAAGGCTTATGAGATAGAAGAATTTAATAGAAAAGGAAGATAGGCAGAGTACTGTACTGTAGATGGGGGAAAGCTTGGAAAGAATAGAGGAGGAAGAGTATGTAGGAGATTGAGGAAAGTATATGGTATAAGAAAATAGGTGGGTAAAGCTGGAGAAAGAGAATAGTAAACCTTTGAAAGTGAGGATAGTTGAGTTAAGAAGCTTGTTATTTTTTTCAAATCTGGGTATTGGCCTCCTCTTAATGTTGAAATAGAAGACACACAGTTAGCAGTAAGTGGATTTATTCAATGTTTTTACAGAAAGTCTGAAAAAAATTTGTTTCTCAGAAGACAGATTGAGAAATAATAACATGATGAGAATTACAGTATATTCATGAGAGTAACTGTGCAACAATTTTCTCCAAGAGAGAATATGTAAGCAGTACAGTACATCACTTACTAATATTGTTTTTCCAGAGCTGAAGCCAGAGCAGGTGGTGTCCTGTGTCCTTGCAGAAATGAGAGGCCTCACACTGGCAGACTTCCGGGACTCCCTTAAGAAGATACGTAGGTCAGTTCCTCAAACCTCCCTCTCCACGTATGAAAAGTGGAATGCTGAATATGGGGATATTTCCACTTGAGGTCAACGTTTGCCACTCATTGTAGCCATCAATTTATTGTGTTTCTACTATTTTTTTAAGCTTTTACCAAACTTCTGGGAGTGTGGTAAGTGGCTATGTGTACAGTTGGGGCTGATGCTTGCACAGGCATATTAGTTCCTCGGTGTAACAAAGGGCAATAAAGGTTTAAGGACCACTGTGACACTCCTTTGTCTTAAGACAAACAAGGAAAGCCATATGTTGTATAAAGAGATATAGAATTGCTTAAAGCAGTGAAGAGGATGAGACTGAAATACAGACAACAATAAATGACGTGACAAAGTTAGCCTAATGTCTCGTAGGATTTTAAACATTCAGCACCCAGTACAGTCCTTCCATCCAAACCATTGATCCCAAACATGTCCAAAATAAGTGACATCCTTGACTTAACCTGCTCCCACAGTAAGTGGTATACAAGCCACAGTGATTACCTGCCAGTTTTTTTAACTATAACTCTTGCCAAGAGTCAAGAGATGAACAAGATTAATTTTGCCATTAGTGATGTTCCAAGGGGACTAACAGGAAGCCAAGTTTCTTAAGAGAATTTAATGAAATCTTTTCTTATATGAAAATTGTACTTGTTTTACATGAGAATTTTAACAAGAACTCATTTAATTGTTAGGTGGGACTACAAATATAAGGAGGTAATAGGAGTACACTCTTTCCATATAGAGGGTAGTGGTTACTAATGGTCCCCTTGACACTACTGTGCCATGCATTTTTATTGCTCAGCGATAAATTTCTCAGGGGGAATATAAGTAAGCACCACCTTGTGTTTCTTGTCCAAACGTCCATGTATGTTTGTAAGTACACCTTTATTCCTTCAGGTCAGTTGCCACTCTGTTGCTCACACATGTACAGTATACACTAAAACACAGATGGTCTAGGCTGAAAAGGTGGAATACGTAACTCTGTAGTGTCCCCTTACCCTAAATGGCAAAGTCAAGTGGGAAAGTTAATAGGTGTTATATGTACATGAAGGGAAGAGCAAATATCACAATAAGTTTTACAAATATTAGTTAAAGATCAGTTTCTGCAGTAACTAGTGTGACCATTCACAGATGCATAATGCCTGGTAGCCTAAGAAACCTGGACAAATCCTTGCACAAATATAACAGAGAACATCTAATGTTCATTTTTTGATAACGCGGGTGTGTTGAAGGTTCCTAGTTTTCCCCGACAATAAATATAAATATAGATTTTGCTTGAGAAGTATCTGCATCTGTTTTGAAAATCAGATGTGTTTGCATACATGCATGATGTTCTTTTTGCATGCATGTGAGAAATATTCTGTTTGCATGCAGAGATAATCTTGATCAGTGTACAGTATAATGTAGGACAAAAGTCATATCCGTTGCCACCAGAAGTCACTATAATCACTTGACCTGTACTCCATTATGCATATTATTTTCATCATCGTGCATAACAGTGGAGCAAAGACCCATCTAAAGTTCTAAGGAGAGGTATGTGTTGTTTTTACAAGTAAAAAATAACTCTACAAAAAGAGCTATGTGATTTCTGAGACCACTGGCGGATAACAAACACAATTTCTGTCATAGAGTGTACTGTACAATACATTCTGAATTTCTTCTAAAACATGTAGGCTACATGACTAAATATGCCTGTGTATGTTATGATTACAGTCTGCATGTTATTCAGTTCTTTTTCTGTGCATAATGCAAATATCAACAATCTGTAAGTATGTGCACCTTATTTCCAAAACAAATCTTTGTATGGGAAACCAGTGAATTGTGAATCATAGCCGCACCAGGTAGGAGTACCATGGCAGCATCCAGGCAGTAGATACTTCAGTCTACTGCTCCTTGGACTGATATTTGCTTTGGCACAGCCATTTGTACTATCATGGATATTAATCTCTGGATTTTTTCTTAGAAATACTTTGATCTACAGAAGCTTTTCCATGACTATGTCCACCCTTTAAAATTTCTTTGTTTGCTTTGGTGAGCAAATTGCATTCCCCTTGGTTTCTAGCACCTTGTATCATCTTCCTTGCTAGAAATCACCTGTGGAAATGGATAGAAAATGTATTGTTTGAAGTACACTTCTCTCCTGTTTGGCAAGATCACATTCCCATTGGTTTTAGGCATTACACACTAGAGCCTCTTGCTTGCCAGAACGCACCTGTTAGTTTGAAGTCTTTGCCAACAGAGGACATAGAGTGCTGTGAAAATTTGGTTTAACTATTTGTTTAGTGTTTTGTTCTGCTATGCAAGAGCAGCAGTGGGAGTTTAGGTTATATTAACAAAATTGTAAATGGTTTGCTTAACACTTTTAAATGAATTTCAAATTACCATGTCCTTATGAGACAATAAATCAGTTTTTAATTATTGCTTTAAATAAAACTATACTGAAATTTTATATATTTTGTACTTTCCTTAAAGGAAGTGAAAGGTATAGACTCTGTTCAGGGGCTATGATAATGCATGATTCAAGGTTAATTATTCATATTGTAATTTGGGTGTGGTTTCTGATAGCCGGCACGCCTACATTTCTATTTCCCATAAAACAAGATCTTACCTTGCCTCTAACATATGTTTAAAGGCAGCTTATAAAGGTGTATATGTTGTTTCTTAATGATGGGAATGATCACCATCATTATTTCTAACTGTATTTCCTGTAAGAGAAAGATTATTTACTACTTTATTGCTTTTTACTCCAAGGCGTTTTATTTTGCTTCTTTTCGATTTATGTGGAACTTTCTAAATGCAAACACCTGAGGATTAGAAATAATGACTACAGATATGGACCAAGAGAAATACTCTAATGTTATTAAAAGTAAATCAGTAACACAGAACTTTCCTACTCTTCCTCTACCCCCAACCTGTATATAATATTAAAGTTCAGGAATAGGAGGCTTGGTATTATCATTCAGACAGTAATTCATAATCTACAATATGAGGTACTTGAGTGCAACAAAATTAACTAAAGTGATAGAAAAACAAAAAACTTGGTATCCGCAACGATTCTTACTCAGAAATTATAACCCTGGCTTCAAGTTCAAAAGATAATATTTTTTCTATGAATGATGCTATAGTGTACAGTATGTCCAGTGACAGGAATATAAAACAACCAAACCTAATGATATAGATAATCCTTAACTAGTACCTTACCACAAGAGCGATAAGCCCTGATGATTTGGGTTGATTTAAATTGAATGTAATTTTCCCTAGGAGACTAAAGAAAAGATATCAATCCTGTAACAAAAAAGTTTTAGCATCAAAGATTTTGTCAACCTTTTGGACCTAAGGCAATCCCTTTCTTCTCTCCAACTGTTCATCCTTTCTTACTCTTTCTTTCGTGCTCGCTGCCCCGTACATTTTCAGACCTAGACATTATACCATATACCTTAAATATTAGTTTATCCAATCTTTACTATACTGCAGGTACCTGGATGATGGCTCTTTAACAGTGACCATGTGATTGTTTGTTTAGTTAGACTATAAATGAGATGGCAAACTGATGTCCATAATAAGCCTCCAGCATAACAATATCCCAGTCAATCATCTGTCCATCATACAGCACATGTAGAAGTAAAATTACATACGCATAGTAGCAAGCATTTAGAATTTATCCCAGGCTTGTGCTTCCCCACCACTGACAAAATCTGATATTAGTGAAAGGTGGCTGATCTTAATGCATACAGTACTGTACAGATATTTACACAAACCCACACAATTATGCCAAAGCTTATACATTTTTACTTAACTGTAGAGTTGGCAAAAATAATTCTCAAACGTATAATGACTTTGGAATGGTTATGATTGTTGTCTTAGAATGGTATCTGACACTGTTTTCTTTTTATCCTATTCATTGTCTTGGGTTGTATGATGATATGTTTGAGAATTTTTTTTTTGTCAATTAGTAGTTTTCCGTCTCTAGTCCGAGCTTGTTATTGATCAAGGAACTGAAATGAGGTATGGGCATTATTGACTACATATTTCTCATGCCCAAGGAGTTCATATTTAGAACAAAATGTGTTGGGAGCTTTCATCGAAATGTTTGCGCTTTCATTGTGGGTGTGAATGATCAACCTTCGACTGCCATGTTTCTTCCATAGTAATTGTTTTCATTTTGGATCTAGGTTACACACATTACTGTACTTTTATTCTCTCATTTTTCTCTGTTTATGTGATTATCAATAATGGTAACTTAGTCAATGATGGCCAAGAGTTTCCTAGATAATCATTCAACCACTCCTCAATCTCCTCTCTATCACTCTTTTCCACTTTCTCCCCTCTTCCTAACATACAGTACATGTCAGCCCATCTCACCTAAGCCATTAGTGATCACCCATTCAACACACTAAAAGTAGATGACATACACTGTCAATAGTAAAATATAACTCCACAAGTCATTTGTCATAAAGAATGAGTGACCATATGTTGTATCATTGTTATGAGCATTAAACTGTGACGATGCAATGTATCAGTTTTGTAATGCATTATTAGCTGTGAGAAATCCACAAATCTTGAGCTGTAGTTAGTACTGTATGTAGCTGCATTACAATGTACACTGAAAACATTTACAAAGTAAAATTAATCACTGCCTGATAGTGAACTGGGTTTTTAGCTATATTAGCTATACATCAGCTGTATTGGTATATGCACAACATTATTGCTTTAATGTAAGTAAGAAGGATTTTTAAGCTATTGTTAATGTAATATGCATTGGAGAACAAAGTATGAGTAATTTATTATTACACTGTATTATGAGTTGTAATGAGATAGGAAATTTGTGGAAGGTAATAGAAAAAGCTGAAGGTATCAAGAAATGAAATAAAGTTATTAGTGTACGGAGTGAGCCTAAAGTCTGTCTTTAATTCAGGCAAAGATGTACAGTAATGCTCACCCTGTATTATATTACTGAAATTATCTAAATGTAATTGTGATTGAGACGGCAGCATCAACCTTGAATAGGAATACCATTGACTTAATTTTGTGCCCAAACTCAGCTGTAGTACTACTAAGGCTTTACTGTTTGTTAACATCTGTACCTCTATATTGTATTTGTGTGCTTGTGCCATAGAAGAAAAGAAGACAGACAGATTCTCTGCTCAGGTTGTAATTACTGTAGTTAAATCTACTTTGCATTTTTTTCAAATGTATGTACTATGTAAAAATTGATAAAGTCTTAACATCACTAACAAAGCCAAAAGTCCAAACCTTTGACTAATGCCAGAATAGCATAAGTTTCAATCCCAACACAGTTAGTGGTGTATTTTTCAATGAGTTTCTCTTGCCAGGAGAAATTTTGGTCCACTTTATGCTTAGGAATAATCTATGTTGCTCTGGTTTACTGACACCAACTTTTGTTTTGATTAATCCCTGGTGTAATTCTTTAGTTTTCAAGTCGTCCCCATTCCATCAGCCTTCAAATCGCCTTTGGTTTTCATCCACCTAAAAGTTCAAAGTAAATCCGTGCCATCCTTCTCATGAAATTACCTGTCCAAAGCCTCACGTGTGCATGTCTTGTGTGTGAGTGGTGATATTGGCCATTTGAAAGTTACGTATGATCACTAATAATATGCGAATATACATTATTGCAAACTCAGCACAGACTCAGCATAATAATTAGTATAGTACATGAATTTCAATTGATCATATTGTAAACCTGTATTCCGCAATGCTTAGCTAGAATGCACTATACTCTATGTGTACGTATGTCACCTGCAGTCTATGTGAAAAAGGCTAGGTGAGAAATATTGGTATAATTATTTGTCTTTCAAGTTGTACAGGGCTAAAATTTGTTAATGATATTATTTTTTTTTTTTTTTTTTTTTTTTCTCCCATAAACTTTTGACCCAAAACAGCCCTTTTCCAATAGATAAGTGTTAGTCCAAGGCCCACTCTGATAATGTCTGCTACCACCACTCCACACTACCATGTCATGAGGTGCTACACACCCTTGTGGATTATGTATAATTATCTGATGTGTATAAAATGATCAGGTAATCTATAGTGCTTGTATGACCTAATGGTATTCAGTAATTAATGGTTAAGTTGCATTTTGTATATACAGTAAACCCTTGATATAACACTAACAAGATATACGGCAACACAAATAATTACAGTACTTGTGGGCCCAGTGGGGCTGACTTTATTCTCTGTGAATATTAGTTATCCCCCACAGGGCTAGAATAAAGATTGTTGTAGGATCTGGTCACTTTCTAGTGGATTTGACGAGATCTGCCCACATGGATTAAAAATCCACGTGAGGTGTACTGCAACCGGAGGCCTTTTTTTTTTTTTCTTTTTTTTTCTTTTTTTTTCTTTTTTTTTGTCTCACTCCTGTGTGGACCACCAGCACATGGGGGTGCATTTTCCTTTGCATGCAGCAGTGTAAACTCCCTCCCCCTTATGGTCCCTTCAGGGCTGGTCTCATGGAAGGTACGGCCCCACTTGTAGCTCTTGTGGTAACGTGGACTTGGGCCCACAGCACTGGCTGTGGGATCAAAACCTTCCCCCCAATCTCCCTGGCGGTTGGAGGCCCCCAGACTCCCTGGTCCAGTAAGCTCTGGTCCTATTTCCCTGGGATGTGCTTCGGTAACCCAGGCATATAGGGCCAGCCCCTCCTTTATTTTAATTTGTTTTTTCACTGCGACCAGAGTGTACCAGGGGTCTGTGGGGCAGGAGGCCATTCTGCCCCGGGAGAACATCAACAACAACATTACAGTACAGTACTTGTATCCACGACTTTAATTTACATTCAGTCATGCACTGAAAACAACCAAATATTTTTCCAGTCTTCTGTTATTCATTGCAAGAGCTGAGTATTTCCACAGTTACATGTGCAAACAACAAAGTCTGCAAATGTGTGAGTGTGATTTTTTTTGTACAAGTATTTGGAATAAATTTTATGCAAATACGCAGCTTATCCGTTTCTAGGAGTACAGTAATTCCACAGTTCCTTCTAAAAATGTTAAATCTGCAGTGTTGAAGTTTACTGCCTGTTTTTTTGCTGATTTGCATTTGCAACAAACTTTACGCACAAGTAATCAACGGTGCCATTCAGGCATTATGAGAAATATTCTTAATAAAATCCTCTTATGTTATCCAGAATAAATTGAAATTGATGCCATGGTACTGAAAGGGATGCGAATAATTGATAAAAGTTAAATATGTTAGAGTAATATCAAGGGCCTCCTGTAGATGTCTGTATATGTTCACAGAAATAAACAGATTGATGTATTTAGTAATGGTAAAACTGAAAGGCATACTTGTAGTACTTTAAAATTATTACACTAATTGTATCAATTCATATGACAGTGTTTAAGGGGAGTTGTGTCATTAAATATTACATAGTACTGTAACTAGGGAAATAAAGTAGCAGCATTTTGACTTTGTAATGGATATTGTTATTAAGCATTACATTTGTGTCAGAAAGTATTAAGGATTGAAAGATGATGATAAATTTCTCATCTTATATTGGTAGTCCCTCCGAGACAGCAGGAGATGCATTGTTTACGCAAATGTACTAAACGTTTTCTTCAACAGAATATTTAGGTGTAGTCAGTATGATATTGTCCAGTATATGTCCTCAATTGTGTTAAAAATTATGGCATGGCAAGCAAGTTTTACATCATTATCTATGCATCCAGTCTACAGTATGTTTATTTCTAGGTAATGCCAGTCTGAATCTTATTTTTAGTTTAATGTGCAGATACTTTGAACCCCAAAGCTGGATAGTAATGTGGTAATGGTATGTCCACTGCCAAGTTTCCTGGTATTGTAGCATTATATTTGTGGTTTACTGAGACACTTACAGTACCCTCATCATTGTGAATTTTGTGAATGAGACAATGACATAACATTCTTTAGCTAATGTGATGAATCAAGCTCTTTAAAAAACTGAGTTAAGCTGTGCAGCTTCCTAACATGTACTACTTAGTCCTCAGTGTTGCATTAATCAGTATCTGTTAGCAAAGAAGCAGAGGCTTTACTTAAAACTTTAAATCAAACTTTATACCTCCTTGGAGAATTACGTGGCAACAGACAGTTTTAATAGTTTAATGTTTGACATATTTATCATGTTAAGATATGTGAGGTTGTGAAATAAATCTTATGGAGTTTAAAATGTATTTAGTAGTTATATGGAATATGGGTATATTGTGGGGAAAATATTGAAATAAGAGCAATATTTTTTTTTCTTTATCAAATTTAATGTAAATATGAATATGGGTTAAGCCTGTCACTATGGAACATTATTACTTGCACTAAAATAACTGAGCTAAATCTTCAGTTCAATATCTGTAATCAGTTGCTCAGCTTCTAACATGCATTGATGTAGTCAGCGATAACTATATAAAACTGTAGTACAGTTTCATATCTCAACAGAATCTAGTTCATTATGTGAAATAATATGCCTTGCGTGTATCAAGGAACTCCTCATTTAAGTCACAATTGAATGACCTTTGTGTTATAAAAGAAAATCTGCACTACAGCACTTAGTAGTTGACAATTATGTAAAGAAAGGCACTGCATGAGGGAAAGCTTGAAAGATTGTTGAAACAAGTTATTATTAAAAGAAGTAAGTAAAGTTTTCTCATGCAATGTTTGTTAATTGCACTACTACCGTACAGTTTAGAGGCTGGTGTAGTAATGATCAATGTTGTAAGTGATTTAGGGAAATTTTGGCTGAAGCTAAACCTTTTATAAAAACAGACAGACACAAACATTGACACACACTTGGCTTCTAGAGCACCTTGCTAACCCCAGCACATATCACGGGGGAAATGTTGGAATGTTGCCATGAAGCTTTCTGTCATGAATTGTGTTGTGGCTCTTATTACTAATGAGAGCTTAGGTTAACCACCAATGTCTAATGTTGATAGACTATAAATATATGAAAATGTTGTAAAAATTTGTCTGTTGAGTAGAACAATATGTAAGAGTATACATGAAAGTTTTTTCCTGAGGAGCACATGTTTCAGCTTATGTTGCTGTTGATAAAAGTAATGAAAATTGAACATGCTACTTTTATGTTTTGACGAGAAAACAGGATTGTATGGGTTTATATGTAGCAGTGCAGGATTTTGTCTTACCTGTATCTACCAAATAATGAAGAAACACTATAGCTTGAGCTGGGGTTTAAAACTAACACCAAGCACTACAAACACTGTACTTATAAAGGGAGAACAGTGATACCTCTTTAATATTTACAGTGTATACACAAGTGTGGCTTTGAATCTCTGGTCTGTCAAGTTTTTGTCATCTTGTTATATTACTAAAGTGTAATAATTATCACATATTATTCTCAGCCTCAGCATAGGATTCTTATAACAGTGGTACAAGAGCAGTGCTGGTGGTTATAATTATTCCTTTTTAGTATGCAATGGACATGGAGGTTAATATTATTGTTTTTAAAGTGTATTGAATGAAGCAAAGAAGTGTTGTTTGGTTGTCCTCCTGTGTGTGGAGTTGTAGCCCTGTAATCCATTCATTAGTTCCCACCAGATGGCATAGGCATGGAATTCACCCTCCTTTATATTTCTAGAAGCCTGTTAGTTTCTTTTTACTGTTAATATTCTTTGCTCTTTCGTCTTCTGTGTTTATATCCTTTCACACTGTAAAGTCATGCCATATAGTTTTATCTACCTGGTACTCAGATTTCATTCTCTTTAAAAGTATAGAAGGCAGTTTAATGAATGTCAGTCTCATATATAAAGGGGAGATTCTCTTGTTGGTGAATTGGAAGGACTATGATTCCTCCAAACTATGCCAGTAAACAGATGACCCCAGTGATACTTATAGGGGCTCTGTTTCATGGTATAGTTTGGAGGAATCGGTAGCCTTCCAATTCACCAGAAAGAGAATCAATCTCCCTTGAACTAGGCATCACCACCAGAATTACTTTTAATGTACAGTACCAAAACGACTATTATAGGTACTGCGAGATGAATAACCTTATGAATTCCTTTTACATGAAGCACGTCGCCAGTAATGTATTCTCATCAGTGCTAGGCTACACCATTACAAGTTTAATTGTCACTGCAGATAGATATTTCTCAACATAACAAAAGGATGAATGAAGAGCTTGTGTTAAAATTCATTACTGTTTGGTTCTCATCCTTAGCCAATGAAGATTTTTGTTGAAAGCTTGAGGATATTTCTCGGCATAACCTTACGTCAGGCATAGATTTTGCAATACGGATCAAACACACTTTTTTATAAGCCATGGCGATAAAGGTCATACGTAGCGACTTATTCCTATTTACGAGGTTCCATTATTAGATCCCTGCTAGTGGGACATTAATGAGTTGAATACAGGGCTGATTATGTATATGTTTTTTTTATACCATGTGATAATAAACACCTGATGCTCATGATTCTTGTATAGTGTGTGACATTGTGTTTTATATTTTAACCAGTAACTGGCTTTAATACCTCTTGCAAATAAATAAGTTTCTTCTCGAGCTTTGTCATTTTATGCTTCCTTAATTAATTAAATGAAAACTTGGGGTTAAAAGCATGATAAAGTAGGTGTCAATTTATTCTCGTTAAACCATGAAATTAGAGTTAAAGTGAACTGTCCCTAATTTCCTTCTTTTTTATTCATATTAAACCATCAAAATGAGGTTTTTTAATATTTTTTGTCTCATATCCCTTTTACAGACACATCATTATCATATTCAAACATGGATGCCTCAACAGTAGACCTAACTAAAAAAAATGATAATTATCTAAATTTTAATGTGCTTAATTAATTAATTTTCGAAAGGCCTAACTAAAATAAGTAAATGATAGACAATTTTTATATGCTTTATTTTCGAAACCATCATGTCGCTGGCGATATGATATAGTCTCTTTTTTTTTTTTTTTTGTCTATAAGGTAAAGGGAATTCATTACAATATTAAAAATTAGTGTAGCTTGGCCAATTAAATATTTGAATCGTGACTTTTTAGAAGCGGACGATATCAATCCTCAAACGTATATTATTGGAACCTTATACCACATGTCCGAAAGCGTGTTGATGATGATAAAAATATATTCCTAATGCATTTAAGAACTTATTAATTTACTTATACCCACTTCACTAAGTCAAACTGAGAATAAAACTAAGGTAAATAAAATATCACTGATGTATTTAGGTGATTATAATTGAGTATTTTTATTATTATTTTATTATTTCTGTGTATGATAGGAATCGAACACGTGGTGCCTCTGTCAACAAACCAGCCAGAGGAATCAGCTGGGAGGGTCCATCATTTATTATTATTATTATTGTTGTTGTTGTTGTGCAAAGTGGTTGTTTGTGTGTTAAATAATCATGTGTAAGTGACGACATGGGAACATTCAAGGATCCAGCAGCCCCAACAAGACCAGCAGCAGGTGAGTTAATTAAATATATTAAGTTTATAAAGGTTATATGAGGCAGATGGAGGATTTTCGTGTGTGTGTGTGTTTGTTTGTCCTGTTGGCATTATGAGTGAGGATAAAATTAATTACGTATATATAAATTATGAAGGTTGTATGAGGCAGCAGGTGAGTTAATTAAATATATTCACGTTAATAAAGGTTATATGAGGCAGATGGAGGACTTTGTGTGTGTTTGTTTGTTTGTCCTGTTGGCATTATGAGTGAGGATAAATTTAATTACGTATATATAAATATTTTCACTTTACGAAGGTTATAATTATGAGGCAGCAGGAGAGTTAATTCACGTTACAAAATGTTATAATTATGAGGTTGATGGAGGACTTTTCGTGTGTGTGTGTGTTTGTTTGTCCTGTTGGCATTATGAGTGAGGATAAAATTAAGGTAAATATTGAATGAATTACCGTTATTGCATACGGTTTTTCTACCTTCATTACCCACTTCTTAAGACCATTCTAAGACTATTTTCTTCTATGGCATTTTCTCCGCAAATGCCCCATTTCCAAGATAGGGCATACGCAAATGGGGCATTTTGAAATTAGTCTGACCTTACCTGACCTGACCTAACCTAACCTAGACCGCATCAGACTACCGGGACCTAACCTGGGCAAACTACCGGAACCTAACCTGGGCAAACTACCGGGAAATAATCGTGATAAAGTACAATAAATGACAGGGGTAAAATACTAGGACCCAGCCGGATCTGGCAACACTGCTGCAAAACGGTAATTCTTTCAATAAATACCAAAATTAATGGTATTATTACAGAATAACTGGGTTTTTGGCTAGGATCGCGCAGTGTTACCACATCCGGCTAGGTCCTGGGAATTTGCCCCAGTCACTTTATGATAGTTTACACCGGTTATATCCCGGTAGTTTGCCCAGGTTAGGTCCCGGTAGTCTGATGTTGTCTAGGTTAGGTTAGGTCAGGTCAGGTGAGGTCAGACTAATTTCCAAATTATGTTTCTAAAACGGGGCATCTCCGAAAGAAACACCATAGAATAAAAGTGTTTTAGAATGGTCCAAAATAGTGGGTAATGATACTAAAATACACAATATAGTGAACCCAGTTCTTCTGTAAATTTACCAAATTAATTACGTATATATAAATTATGAAGGCTATATGAGGCAGCAGGTGAGTTAATTAAATATATTAAGTTTATAAAGGTTATATGAGGCAGATGGAGGACTTTGTGTGTGTGTTTGTTTGTCCTGTTGGCATTATGAGTGAGGATAAATTACATATGTATTTTTTTTTTCAATTTGGTAAATATTGAAAGAATTACCGTTATTGCGTACGGTTTTTCTACCTTCATAACCCACTAATTTAGACCATTCTAATACTATTTTCTTCTATGGCATTTCCTCCGCAAATGCCCCATTTCCAAGATAGGGCATATTCAAATGGGGCATTTTGAAATTAGCCTGACCTTACCTAACCTAACCTAGACCGCATCAGACTACCGTGACCTAACCTGGGCAAACTACTGGGACCTAACCTGGGCAAACTACCGGGAAATAATCGTGATAAAGTACAATAAATGACTGGGGCAAAATACTGGGAACCAGCTGGATCTGGCAACACTGCTGCAAAACGGTAATTCTTTCAATAAATACCTGTATTTTTTTTTCAATTTGGTAAATATTGAAAGAATTACCATTATTGCGTACGGT
This sequence comes from Petrolisthes cinctipes, assembly GCA_033782935.1. Classification (NCBI taxonomy): domain Eukaryota; kingdom Metazoa; phylum Arthropoda; class Malacostraca; order Decapoda; family Porcellanidae; genus Petrolisthes; species Petrolisthes cinctipes. Next base: position 28,631 of record JAWQEG010006201.1, read on the forward strand.
TTTTCTACCTTCATAACCCACTAATTTAGACTATTTTATTCTATGGCATTTCCTCCGCAAATGCCCCATTTCCTAGATAGGGCATATTCAAATGGGGCATTTTGAAATTGGCCTGACCTTACCTGACCTAACCTAGACCGCATCAGACTACCGGGACCTAACCTGGGCAAACTACCGGGAAATAATCGTGATAAAGTACAATAAATGACTGGGGCAAAATACTGGGACCCAACCGGATCTGGCAACACTGCTGCAAAATGGTAATTCTTTCAATAAATATCTTTTTTTCTTTATAGCATTTTACTTATTTGTATGGGTAATGTAATCGTATGGAAATATTAAGTAGGATATAACTATTCTAACGTTAGCATTTTTTTTATAAATTTCCATACAATGTAGTTGTATGGAAATATTAAGTAAGATATAAATATTTTAACATAAGCATATTATTTATATGGGGAGTATCGCTGTTTGGAAATATTAAATAATATTAGGCTGTAAATCTTCGAACATTAAATATTACTGGTTTAATGAAATAATGAAAAGTTAACATTTTAGCTTAACGTTAATGTAATCACAGTGTGGGTGGTATGCAGCCGCTGGTTTCTGTCAGAGATCTCTTGTAGAGGTGATGTTAAAATTTGGCATTAATTTAGAGGAAGAGCCACAGAAAGGAAGATATTTACCCATTTCCTTATTAGCCTATTTAGGCTGGTGGTTGATTTTGCTTTATGAAGTAATTTCCGAGTGTGCCAATGCATTTTGACTATGTTTAATTTACACCTTATATTTGCCGAGGTTAGGTCCCGGTATTTTGCCTGGGTTAGGTCCCAGTAGTCTACCCTGGTCCAGATTAGGTTAGGTTAGGTCAGGTAAAGTCTGATTGACTATAAAACATATAAATATTTACTATTTAATGTGTTCTTTACTTGTTGTTGTTGTTGTTGAAGTTCCTCAAGCTGTCTGGCCGAACAGCCCCGAGCTCCTGAGGAAGGTCATGGCCTGAACCGGGCTTTCCCACAGTGCCCTCAGAGAGTGTATGTTGTGTTGTTGGCGAGTGTGGTTGTGTGTATTGCAGTCTTCCATAATGTGTTTAATAGAATGAGGTGCTGTGTTGCATCCTCCAGCCTCTTGGAGGGGAGGATCAAACATTGCCAAAAAACATTATATAAAAATAGCGAATGATGGATTATCCAAAAAAAAATTATGAGAAAATTGTGTTTTGCATTTCTGTAGCTCTTCTTAAACTTTACCAAACATTTTTCATTATTGTGGTCATACTGTACAGTAAAGTGCACTTAGTTCCAGCTTTAGTATTATGGTGTAGGACTATTGAGGTCGATTCATTGGCAGTTTTATAGATTTGGGTGGATAAGCGCTTAGGGGTGTAATTTTTGCATTGTTTTTATTTTTTAGAACATTCTAAATAACGTTAACAATTACAATGAACTTATCTACTGTACATAGGTTTTGTATAATGCTGGATTGCTCTTCTTTCCCAAGACCTTGGATACTTGAAGAATAGAAATCAAATAGCCATTTTATGTTGACAGTATTTCACCACCACCTCTTTAAATTTTGCATAAATTTCCTCTGCAGTTTTTGTTAGCAATAGTTTACTATGCAAGGTATGTTAATGCAACATAGGCTAATTATAATATTTCCATTTTTTCTATAACTACAGTACAGGTACTTGTTCCTCTTTTAAAGTAAATTCCAGGGCTTAAAGATTGTGAGAGGTTATGGGGGTAATTTATACTATACAAGCAGTGCCAGTATACAGTGCTTGTGTTTTTGTAATGGGGCAGTAGTATTAAATGTCTCTTTTTTGATACTGTACTTTTTATATTTTTCAGGTAAGCTTCATGTAATGGCAGCAGTGAATGTTAAGACACCTCATGGTGCTTCTTGTCATCCCCCTTCCCAGAACTGTTAATGGTATAGTGACCAATTATTTAATTCAATGACATTTAAGAATAATGTGTCCCGGGTATTCTTTGTTTATGCATTATTCTAGAATGCATATAGATCTCAGAGCCAAAGTTGATTAAGGCTTGTTGAGAAATCGCTAATATGTTTCATGACAAACAAACAAGCAAACTTTTGCTCATATTATATACGGTAGATAAGGAACTTGTAGTGATAAGATTTGAATGACAAGAGTTGGATTGTACAGGCTATGATAATGTGATTGTGTTGGGATAGCAGGGTGGTGGGGAGTGTGTGTGTGTGTGTGTAGTATATCATATCTGTGTCTGTGTTGTGATTATGGGTGATGATGTGTTGGTGTGGTTTGTATTGTTTTGAAGTAGTAATGTGGAATGTGTTGAGGCAATGTGTATAGTTTGGAGTCGTCTATAGTCCTTTAAATTTACCATCATGAGAATCTTCCTTTAATTAAGTAGAGAGAGAGAGAGAGAGATATATTGTAATGATCCTTTTTTACCCTTCTGACAGTTTGTTGTTGTTGAAGTTGTTGTTGAAATTTTAGAATATAATATGACCTGTTAGCTATTGGTGTTAAGCTTAGGTGGTGGTGACGGGGTTAGGTTAGTGGTGATGATGATGTATGGTCACACCGTTATGATTGTGGTCACAAGTCACGCTTCCTGCTCTCTATATCTCTCTCTCTCTCTCTCTACTGGTGCTTATTCCCCCCTTTCCTAGTTCCCCTTCCACTTCCCTCCATGTCTATAGGTAGAGGGGGGGGGGGCTGTTACTGGTGCTCATTCCCCCTTTTCTCCACTTCTCGTCCCTTCCACTCCCCCTCCCTACTCTCTCTCTGTCTGTCTGTGGATATAAGGTGGGTGGGGTGTATTGATGAGGTCATGTCGTGTGGTGGGGGTGAAGTAAAAGTGATGGGCTGGGAATGAAGGGGTTAGCCTCGTCTCACCCGTCTCTAGCCTAATCTCCAACCCCCCAGCCCCCTCCACAACCCACCCCACCCCCCCCAACAGCATCCTTCCCCATCCCATGCACCTCACCACCCCCATCCCCACCCCCCCCACCCCCCAGTCCCACCTTTTCCACACCCCATCCGAAGCCTACCTCACTCCTTCCCTCCCCACACCTCACTCCTTTCCTTCCCCCACACCTCACTCCCTTCCCTCTCCACACCTCCTAATCCCACACCTCCCAACCCAACCCAACCCCCATTGCTAATCCATGAACAGGGCTTTATTTTCATCAACATATACAATAATAAATACTTTTGAATATGCAGTAAATGGTCTCTCAACAATATTCTCGCTCTTTTGTATAATTATTTCCAGACATGAATTGTGCTATCATCCCCAGTGAAAAATTTCCAGTGTTTTTTTGTTTATTTTCTTTACTTTTTTTCCGTGTTGTTATGGAGTTGCAGATATAAAAGAGTCTCTGGTTAACGAGACATCTCATATTAAATTGGTCCATTAAGTCTTCAGTAATTGTAACTTGATATCTACGGTATGAAAAACGTGTGTGTCATATACCAATTCTTACTCTGATTATCTATAGAAACTTATAGTGAGATATACCTTGTGTTGATTGATATAGAGATAGGTAGGTAGATAGATAGATAGGTTGGTAAGTAGGTAGGTAGATATAGAGATAGGTTGGTAGGTAGGTAGATATATAGGTAGATAGGTTGGTAGGTAGATAGATAGATATATATATTGGTTACATGCAAACACAGACAAACAGACAGTAATGTGAGACAGACATACGGTAGACAGGCGGGGGTTGTAGGTTTTTGTTTTAATTAATTTATTACGCCAAAGGCGTCAAACAAAGGTACAACATTTTTAGGTATAAGTAAATTACATTAATATGGCACTTTTCCCACATCAGATCTCACATTATAATAATTCCTGATATATATATCACCAAACATCACAGCTCACATCATATTTTAGCCCATAAATCACCCCATATGACCTTTACCCTATTGAGCAATTATAGTATCATAACATAGTATTACAGTATTCCATCATTACCCCCCCTCCCATATCAAATTACACATCACCCAAAGTATGGTAGCTGAACAGACAGTGTAATGAATAACACACACACACACACACACACACACACACACACACACACACACACACACACACACACACACACACACACACACACACACACCACCGCAAACGATTAAACTATAGCCAAGGAAATAGCTCATGTTGATATGGTATCTCGTATTAAGATATACTGACGCGAGACATTATTATTTGACATACATACTGTACACTCGCAATCCAAAATTTGTATCCAGGTCTCATTGAAGTTTCGAATCATTTGACATACTAGTGAACCAATTACAACGCTTATCCTGTTTTATAATTGCTTGAACTCTCTTAATTAATACTCGATCAAGCTATTCGAAGCAAGCCTGGATACATATTTTGGATTGCGAGTGTACATAAGGGACATACATCCATAGGCCTACATACATACATACATAGGCCTACATACATACATACATACATACTTACTTATATACATGAATACACAGAAAACACCTACATATTCGTTCAATAACAAAGAACCGTGTACATTTGCATATGCAGACACAGCCATACAAATAACACACATGTACACAGGTAATTCGCGGTTATGTGTATACTCCGTGACCACTTTTGCCAGCTGATGACACGCACACACTCTCCAGTACACACACACCCTCTCCAGTACACACACACCCTCTCCAGTACACACACACACCCTCTCCAGTACACACACACCCTCTCCAGTACACACACACCCTCTCCAGTACACACACACCCTTTCCAGTACACACACACACCCTCTCCAGTACACACACACACCCTCTCCAGTAACACACACACCCTCTCCAGTACAACACACACCCTCTCCAGTACACGCACACCCTCTCCAGTACACGCACACACTCTCCAGTACACACACATATACACACACACTTCGAGAATGTATAAACA
>JAWQEG010006202.1:0-22500 GCA_033782935.1 Petrolisthes cinctipes
GGTTGAGTTGACGTAAGGTGTTGTTGTTGTTGTATGATTATATTTTGATATGATACTGATTGTAGTAAATATCTTGGTAAGGTAATAAAGAACAACACGTGTATGATTTTGCACCACCTCATAATAATAATAATAATTGAGGGGGTTGAGTTGACGTAAGGTGTTGTTGTTGTATGATTATATTTTGATATGATACTGATTGTAGTAAATATCTTGGTAATAAAGAACAACACGTGTATGATTTTGCACCACCTCATAATAATAATAATTGAGGGGGTTGAGTTGACGTAAGGTGTTGTTGTTGTATGATTATATTTTGATATGATACTGATTGTAGTAAATATCTTGGTAATAAAGAACAACATATGAATGGTTTTGCAGCACCTCATAATAATAATAATAATAATTGAGGGGGTTGAGTTGACGTAAGGTGTTGTTGTTGTTGTATGATTATATTTTGATATGATACTGATTGTAGTAAATATCTTGGTAATAAAGAACAACACGTGTATGATTTTGCACCACCTCATAATAATAATAATAATTGAGGGGGTTGAGTTGACGTAAGGTGTTGTTGTATGATTATATTTTGATATGATACTGATTTATATGCACTATGGAAGGAAAGTGTCGGTGGTTATTTGATTGTGACTGTACAAATAGAAGATCTGTGTTGTGACCTAGTTTGGAGTTGTCAAAAAATATTCCAATTCACCAACAAAAAAATAATCTCTCTCTTTCTTGACTGTTCCTCTGTCAGGCAATCAAAATCTATGAGGGAGCAAATAGTCACACAAACGGATACATCACTGACCTCAAACAATTCCTGCATACCAACCAATCTGTTTTATTAGGGCGTTCTTCTTGGCAAGTGAAAGAGGGGGAAGGGAGGGCGAATGAAGGGAGGAAGGGGGAAGGAGGGAGTGAAGGGAGAGAGGGGGAGGAAGGGAGAGTAAAGGGAGAGAGTAAAGGGAGAGAGTGAAGGGAGAGAATGAAGGGAAGGAAGGGAGGGAGGGAGAATGAAAGGAAGGGAGGGAGAAGGAAGGAAGGGAGAATGAAGGAAGGGAGGGGGAGGAAGAGAGAATGAAGGGAGAGGGAATGAAGGGAAAGAGGGAGGGAGGGGGAATGAAGGAAGGGAGGGAGGGAGAATGAAGGGAAAGAGGGGGAGGGAAGGAGAATGAAGGGAAGGAGAATGAAGGGGAGGGAGGGGGAAGGAAAATGAATGAAGGAGAATGAAAGGAAGGGAGGTAGGGAGGAGGAATGAAGGAAGGAGGGGAGGGAGGGAGAATGAAGGGGAGGGAGGGAGAATGAAGGGGAGGGAGGGAGAATGAAGGGGAGGGAGGGAGAATGAAGGGGAGGGAGGGAGAATGAAGGGGAGGGAGGGAGAATGAAAGGGAGGGAGGGGGAATGAATGAAGGATGGGAGGGAGAATGAAGGGAGGGAGTGAGAATGAAGGGGAGGGAGGGAGGGGGAAGGAAAATGAATGAAGGAAGGAAGGGAAGAGGAAGGAGAATGAATGAAGGAAGGTAGGGGCGGAGAATGAAGGAAGGGAGGTAGGGACGGAGAATGAAAGGAAGGAAGGGAGAATGACAGTGAGGGAGGGGGGGAGAAGGAAGGAAGGGTGGGAAATCGGGAAGTGGAGAAATGGGACAAGGAGGGAGGTGAAGGACTGATGGAAGTAGGGTACAAAATTAGAACGAGTGAGTGAGTGAGTGAGGGGCGTAGACGAGAGATAACTACAATACTAATGCCTTGAAGAGAGGAGGTAGCCTAACTGGAAGAATTAATAACAATGTAGGATGAGGGAAAAAGTAATAAATAGAATTAAATGTGTGACAGTAAGCATGCAAGCACCCCAGAAAGTCGAAGGAATAGCAGGATGATAGAGGTGATAGATAGGTGTGACAGCAAGCAAATAATAGGTGCATGGAACAGCAAGCAAAAACATGTAATTAAATGTGTGACAGTAAGCATGCAAGCACCCCAGAAAGTCGAAGGAAAGCAAGATGATAGGGGTGATAGATAGGTGTGACAGCAAGCAAATAATAGGAGCATGGGACAGCAAGCAAAACATGTAATTAAAGGTGGGGACAGTAAGCATGCAAGCACCCCAGAAAGTCGAAGGAATAGCAGGATGATAGGGGTGATAGATAGGTGTGACAGCAAGCAAATAATAGGTCAAACAGCAAGCAAAACATGTAGGAAGGAAATGGAAGGAAAGGATAGACAGCTGAGGGTACGTAAGGAAGAAAGGGATGAATTGATTATTATTATGGACTCGTGTGTGAGTGAGAAAAAAAAAAATTGCAGTACTAAACGGAATACCAAAACAAACAAGAATGGCACAAAATAATCCCCTTCAGAAACCTCATCTCAGCCAGACACACACACACACACACACACACACACCCATTCATACATAGATAGAGTACGGTACCCAGACTGGCGTTGAATCAGTGAAGGAAAGACTAACGTAACATAATATGATAGGCAAAGAAAGGACCCGTATGGTGGTAGGTAGGACTGGTGGTGGTTGTGTGGGAAGGTTGAAGGTTTACTTATAGCCTAGCTTAGAGTGTGTAGTGTTTAAGATTAGCCTAACGTAGTGTAGTGGTGGTGAATGGGTTTTGTACTTTTGTCTGTAACTGTATGGTGATGGTGAATGAATGAAGATGTGACGCCTGTATTTAGTGAATATTTAGCCTAACGTAGTGTAGTGGTGGTGAATGTATCTTGTGTAACTGTATGGTGGTGATGGTGAATGGGTTTTGTACTTTGGTCTGTAACTGTATGGTGGTGATGGTGAATGAATGAAGAATGGTGAAGATGTAGCCTAACGTAGTGGTGGTGAATGTATCTTGTGTAACTGTATGGTGGTGATGGTGATGGTGAATGGGTTTTGTACTTTTGTCTGTAACTGTATGGCGATGGTGAATGAATGAAGAATGGTGAAGATATAGCCTAGGGTAGCGTAGTGGTGGTGAATGGGTTTTGTGTAACTGTATGGTGGTGATGGTGAATGGGTTTTGTACTTTTGTTTGTAACTGTATGGTGATGATGGTGAATGAATGAAGAATGGTGAAGATATAGCCTAGGGTAGCGTAGTGGTGAATGTATCTTGTGTAACTGTATGGTGATGATGGTGGTGATGGTGAATGGGTTTTGTACTTTTGTCTGTAACTGTATGGTGGTGATGGTGAATGAATGAAGAATGGTGAAGATATAACGTAGTGTAGTGGTGGTGAATGGGTCTTGTGTAACTGTATGGTGGTGATGGTGAATGGGTTTTGTACTTTTGTTTGTAACTGTATGGTGATGATGGTGAATGAATGAAGAATGGTGAAGATATAGCCTAGGGTAGCGTAGTGGTGAATGTATCTTGTGTAACTGTATGGTGGTGATGGTGAATGGGTTTTGTACTTTCGTCTGTAACTGTATGGTGATGATGGTGAATGAATGAAGAATGGTGAATATTTAGCCTAACGTAGTGGTGAATGCGTAGTGGTGAATGGGTTTTGTCTGATACTCTATGGTGGTGGTGGTGAATGGGTTTTGTCTGTAACTGTATGGTAATAGTGAATGGGTTTTGTCTGATAATCAATGGTGATGATGGTGAATGGATCTTGTGTAACTGTATGGTGGTGATGGTGGTGGTGAATGGGTTTTGTCTGATAATGAATGGTGGGTGGTGGTGAATGGGTTTTGTCTGATAATGAATGGTGATGGTGGTGAATGGGTTTTGTCTGATAATGAATGGTAGTGGTGGTGAATGGGTTTTGTCTGATACTCTATGGTGATGGTGGTGAATGGGTTTTGTCTGATATTCTATGGTGGTGGTGAATGGGTTTTGTCTGATAATGAATGGTAGTAGTGGTGAATGGGTTTTGTCTGATAATGTATGGTGATAGTGAATGGGTTTTGTCTGATAATGAATGGTGATGGTGGTGGTGAATGGGTTTTGTCTGATAATGTATGGGTTTTGTCTGATATTCTATGGTGGTGAATGGGTTTTGTCTGATACTCTATGGTGATGGTGGTGAATGGGTTTTGTCTGATAATGAATGGTGATGGTGGTGAATGGGTTTTGTCTGATAATGAATGGGTTTTGTCTGATAATGTATGGTGGTGGTGGTGAATGGGTTTTGTCTGATACTCTATGGTGATGGTGAATGGGTTTTGTCTGATACTCTTTGGTGATGGTGGTGAATGGGTTTTGTCTGTAACTGTATGGTGATGGTGGTGAATGGGTTTTGTCTGTAACTGTATGGTAATAGTGAATGGGTTTTGTCTGATAATGAATGGTGGGTGGTGAATGGGTTTTGTCTGATACTCTATGGTGATGGTGGTGAATGGGTTTTGTCTGATACTCTATGGTGATGGTGGTGAATGGGTTTTATCTGGTAATGAATGGTGATGGTGGTGAATGGGTTTTGTCTGATACTCTATGGTGATGGTGGTGAATGGGTTTTGTCTGATAATGAATGGTGATGGTGGTGAATGGGTTTTGTCTGATAATGTATGGTGATGGTGGTGAATGGGTTTTGTCTGTAACTGTATGGTAATAGTGAATGGGTTTTGTCTGATACAATATGGTGATGGTGGTGAATGGGTTTTGTCTGATAATGAATGGTAATAGTGAATGGGTTTTGTCTGATATTCTATGGTGATGAATGGGTTTTGTCTGTAACTGTATGGTGATGGTGGTGAATGGGTTTTGTCTGATACTCTATGGTGATGGTGGTGAATGGGTTTTGTCTGATAATGAATGGTGATGGTGGTGAATGGGTTTTGTCTGATAATGTATAGTGATGGTGGTGAATGGGTTTTGTCTGTAACTGTATGGTAATAGTGAATGGGTTTTGTCTGATACTCTATGGTGATGGTGGTGAATGGGTTTTGTCTGATAATGAATGGTGGTGAATGGGTTTTGTCTGATAATGAATGGTGGTGAATGGGTTTTGTCTGATAATGAATGGTGGTGTTGGTGGTGGAAGAACGAAAACGAAAGTAACCTTGAATCAACACTCCCAAAACTAGTCGATGACATTGGGAGTGCGAGGATAATATTGAATACGTAGGTTGGGTCTCTCTCCTTCCTTCCTTCCTTCCTTCCTCGTTTCTCTCACTTGGTATGGGTGAACTAAAATATGTGCGAGGATAATATTGAATACGTTGTTGGATCTCCTTCCTTCCTTCCTTCCTTCCTTCCTCGTTTCTCTCACTTTGTATGGGTGAACTAAAATATATGTGAGGATAATATTGAATACGTTGGTTGGGTCTCCTTCCTTCCTTCCTTCCTCGTTTCTCTCACTTTGTATGGATGAACTAAAATATTTTAAAATACACTTCGAGACTAGAATTTATTAAGATGGTATTTTAATTCCTATTTTGGTACATTGGAGTGCCTTGATTCCTCCATAAGTATGCCAAGGAAACAGAACCAGAAGGGCAAAAATAATGGTGTTCTGTTGTTGCTTGGAATAGTTTGGAGGATTCACTTGCTCCAGATTTACTAACAATAAAATAATATACATTCTGATACATTAGTGTGCCTTTGATTCCTCCAAAGTATGCCAAGGAACTGGACCAGATTAATTAAGGGGGTGCGGTAGTAGGGGGACAGGCTTGGGGGGTGCGGGAATAGAGGACAGGCTTTCTACCCCCCCCCCCCACACACACACACTTGACTCACACCACCACCTCCCACCACCCTGCCATTTTTATACACACACACTTACTTAACACACACCACCACCTCCCTTCACCCTGCCAATTTTATACACACACACTTACTTAACACACACCACCACCTCCCTCCACCCTGTCATTTTTATACACACACACACATTTTATTTACCCACACCACCACCTCCCTTCACCCTGCCATTTTATTTACCCACACACACACACACATTTACTTGACACACACCACCACCTCCCTCCACCCTGCCATTTTATTTACCCACACACACATACATTTACTTGACCCACACCACCACCTCCCACCACCCTGCCATTTTATTTACCCACACACACACATTTACTTGACCCACACCACCACCTCCCTCCACCCTGCCATTTTATTTACCCACACACACACACACACACATTTATTTACACACAACAGACCACCAGCATACACCTCCACTTTTCTTTACAACACACCAACCAAAACTGTCACAAAAATTTAGGTGTGATCTAGGAGAATGATGGTTGATGGAAAAATAGCAAGAGTTTATATTGTATTGTATCCTAATCTCCTCCAAGGACATAAAAGGTTGTGTGTGTGTGTGTGTGTGTGTGTGTGTGTGTGTGTGTGCATGTTTACTTTAAAAGGAGGCCGTATGCATGAAACTCGATGGTGTTTACGATGGTTTTGTATCGTATCCTGGGAGTCATTGTACTATTACCAAGCTATTGTATGCAAGAATCTTCGTAGTGCCGACGATGGCTTTATATCGTATGAATACCATGGTGATGTTTAAGATAGCTGGATTATATTTTGGGAGTCATCATATTACTATAGTCTCTGTGTGTGTGTGTGTGTGTGTGTGTGTGTGTGTGTGTGTGTGTGTGTCTCTCTCTCTCTCTCTCTCTCTGTGTGTGTGTGTGTGTGTGTGTCTGTCTGTCTCTGTCTCTGTCTCTCTCTCTCTCTCTCTCTCTCAGGCAAGGAAGAAGGGAGTGGTTGGAGAAGGATAGGGTCAGGTCACATTAATCCCTTAGTAGCCTACTGTACGATCCCTTACATTCGGCTAGGACTTGTGTTGGACTTGTTGGGCCCGTAGTTAAAAAAAAAAATTAGGGGCCCTTACTGGAGCTCTACGAATCCTCCAAACTACTCCGGGCAACAGATTCCCTATTAAAAATACTAAAGGGTTATGTGGCCTGGATTATTTTGGAGGATTCATATAGCTCCAGTAAGGACGATTAGTTTTTTAAAATTGAAAACTACGGGCCTTGTGTCTGGCTTCTCTCGCCACTTTTTTTTTATTTGAAACAGACTAGGCTATACCGGTACCAAGATCTAGAATAGCCTACTAGATCTTGGACTATACCACACTATCAATTTGCCTCGTTGTACAGTCATGGTCAAAAGTCCTGCAACCTGGTGAATAAAAGCGAGCCATTTTATTGAATCTTATGAACCAATATTGCTATAGTTTCGGATAATTTTTCGAAGCCATCTCATTGGAAGGTGTTGCAGGACTATTGACCATGACTGTACTATCGTGTCACTATTTTGGTGGTAGGCCTAATGGAATATATTTATAGTGTACTGTAAACTACTACCCCCCCGCCCCCCCCCCCACCCCATCCCTTGGCATGTGTGTGTAACCGCTGGCCTTCAGAACAACTGTACCTACCCTTCCCCCCCCCCACCCACCCTTCAGGGCTTAATGGTGAGTTGGATGGTATAGGGGTTTGTCACTCCCTCTTTTCTTCCCTTCCTTCCTTCCTTCCTTCCTCCATCACCACTCGGTTAATTTTAAGACGGAAGTACAGTACATTCGTGATATATAATTTCTGACCAGAGTGTGAGGAGCAGAAGGCTTCGAATCGCCATTGGTATTGCTCATTTCCCCATTCGCCATTAATGTGTGCGAATTAACTGCATTAATGTGGGCGAATTAACTGCATTAATGTGGGCGAATTAACTGCATTAATGTGGGCGAATTGACTGCATTAATGTGGGCGAATTAACTGCATTAATGTGTGCGAATTAACTGCATTAATGTGGGCGAATTAACTGCATTAATGTGGGCGAATTAACTGCATGGTTTGGCGAAATTGCACGTGGGCGAAATGACCGGGATACCATATATATATTGGACACACACACATATAGAGGCTGAGTTCGAATGCAGGGTATGTGTGAGGTGCCTGCAATTCGTCTCTGGTCAGAAATTACTTATCACGAGTGTACAATTATCCCCTTGGAGGAAATTGTGTGTTGGTAAATCTGGAGCAATTGAATCCTCCAAACTACACCAATCAACAGAACACACCGTTAATTTTTGCTCTTCTTGTTCTGTTTCGTGGCATACTTTGGAGGAATCAAGGCACTCCAATGTAACAAAGTGAATAAATTACCACCTTAATTAAGAAAAACTATGTTATCTCACACACGCAACATGATTCTAGTTTGATGAGAAATTTTACTTTATTTATTTGGTTTCTGGTAACATCATCAAGTCATTTCTGAATCACCCTGTATATACATTTTTCAGTAATAATAAAGGGATGTGTTTTCCATTGGACATAATTAGGTATAAGGAGAAAGGCAATGTCACTTATGAAGATATTTATTTATAAGTGACATTGGAGAAAGGTTTGTAAATTTATCGTACAATTAACAACGAGAGGTAAATGAACCACCAGTAACCTTGGGCAAAATGACTCGATATTGTGTGCGAATTGACTGCATAACGTGGGCGAATTGACTGCATAAATATGTGCGAATTGACTGCATTAATGTGGGCGAACTGACTGCATTAATGTGTGCGAATTGACTGCATTAATGTGTGCGAATTGACTGCATTAATGTGGGCGAATTGACTGCATTAATGTGGGCGAATTGACTGCATTAATGTGGGTGAATTGACTGCATTAATGTGGGTGAATTAACTGCATTAATGTGGGTGAATTGACTGCATTAATGTGGGCGAATTAACTGCATAATGTGGGCGAATTGATTCCATGGTTTGGCGAAATTGCACGTGGGCGAAATGACCGGGTTACCTTATATATATTGGCCAGAGTTTTATAACGTATTTTTACCATTATTTAGGCCTAACTCATATATTTCCTTCTAGTACCAAGTTTACTGCAAAATAATATATACAGAAATGACTTACGATATATATACATTTTTTAACATAATTAGCCTATTCATATCAGGTGTAGCTGTTGTCAGTGTCAAAATTATCTCGAAACACGTACAGAAAAAACAAATCAGAATAACATATTGGTTAATTAATTTGGGAGCATCGTCCAAACAGTAAAAAATAATCCAAAACCAAAGAGAGAGAGAGAGAGAGAGAGAGAGAGAGAGAGAGAGAGAGATTCTTCCTTCAATTATATATTTGAGAGCTAATCGGTATTTATTGAAAGAATTACCGTTTTGTAGCAGTGTTGCCAGATCCGACTAGGTCCCAGTATTTTGCCCCGGTCATTTACTGTACTTTACCACGGTTATTTCCTGGTAGTTTGCCCAGGTTAGGTCCCGGTAGTCTGATGCGGTCTAGGTTAGGTAAGGTCAGGCTAATTTTAAAATGCCCCATCTTGGAAATGGGGCATTTGCGGAGGAAATGCCATAGAAAAAAATAGTCTTAGAATGGTCTAAATTAGTGGGTAATGAAGGTAGAAAAACCGTACGCAATAACGGTAATTCATTCAATATTTACCGATTCTTCCTTCAATTATATATTTGAGACAGATCCTTCCTTCATTTATATATGAGAGAATATTCTTCCTTCACGTATATATATTAGAGAGAGAGAGAGAGAGAGAGAGAGAGAGAGAGAGAGAGAGAGAATGATATGATATTCTTCCTTCACATAATAATATATTAAATATAATCAACCCAACTTACCTGCCACAGTCATACGATCCATATAATTGATAAGATTAACGAAGCATAAGACAGCAACCATAGCAATTTGTCGTCTGGTATATGGAGGAGGCCTATCATTATCTTCTTGTTGTTCACTTCTTCCTTCTGCTGCTACTCCTCCTGTTGTTCCTCCTCCTTCAGGTACAATGGCTACGATGCCCCCAGGTTCAGGTAATAGTTCCTGGTGGGAGAGGTTGGCCCTCACTTCACTCTCACTTCCTTCCATATTGTTAACGTCACGTAACTTGAGAGAATCTTGTTTTTGGATGTTCAAAGGAGGCATGTAAATTTATATTATGGTCTCGATTTTTATTATTTTTCTTGATAATTATATAAAGTACTAGATATTTTCCTCGAGTTTTCTTTTTTTCCTCGATTTTTATTATTTTTCTTGATAATTATATATAACTTTAACGTACTAAGTTTGATATTTTCCTCGATTTTTATGATTTTTATCGATATATATTTAAAGTACTAGATATTTTCCTCGTGTTTTCTTCTTTTTCTTGGTTTTTATTCTTTTTCTTGATAATTATATATAACTTTAACGTACTAAGTTAGATATTTTCCTCGATTTTTATTATTTTTCTTGATAAATATGTAAAGTACTAGATATTTTCCTAGAGTTTTCTTCTTTTTCTTGGTTTTTATTCTTTTTCTTGATAATTATATATGTAAAGTACTAGATATTTTCCTAGAGTTTTCTTCTTTTTTCTTGGTTTTTATTCTTTTTCTTGATAATTATATATAACTTTAACGTACTAAGTTAGATATTTTCCTCGATTTTTATTATTTTTATTAGTATATATTATAAAGTACTAGATATTTTCCTCGAGTTTTCTTTTCTTTTTCTTGGTTTTTCTTCTTTTTCTTGATAATTATATAAAGTACTAGATATTTTCCTCGATTTTTTTTTTCTCGATAGATATTTTCCTCGATTTTTCTTTTTCTTGATAATTATATAAAGTACGAGATATTTTCCTCGAGTTTTCTTCTTTTTTCTTGGTTTTTATTCTTATTCTTGATAAATATATAAAGTACAAGATATTTTCCTCGATTTTTATTCTTTTTCTTGATAAATATATAAAGTACTAGATATTTTCCTCGATTTTTATTCTTTTTCTTAAAATATATATAACTTGGTAGCCTTCATGCAAAAATTACTTATCAAATCGAGTCAGTAATGTCATATACAATAAAAAAAATTCACTATAATCCAGGTATTAATTTACACACCAAAAAAGTTACTGAGTTGGTAAAATATATCGTCTTTGAGAGGGAAAAATTAAATAAAGAAATACTGATTGAGGTAGGTTGACTTTTTTTAGGCAAGATGCTTCACAATTCACAAATTCACAACCCCTCACTTTAATTTTAACACTTTTCACTAATTCACAACCACAAAAACTGGTTAAATTGTGTTTAGATTGTGAATTTTATGATCCCAGTCACGAGGGAAGAGAAAGCGGTGCACCTCCTTACCCTCCAAAGCTCACTGGTCTACTGCCAAGTGAGGACTAGTCACTACTGGCATGTTGTATGACCAGTGAGGAGGAGGAGGAGGAGATTGAGGAGTGAGGGAAGTGCCGGTGGTGTGACTATAAACACAATTTTAACCCGATATTCTTCCACTAGATGGCTCCACACACCAACAAGCCACACCCTCTCCCCTGCCACTACACCAATGGCGGGGGAAAAATATTACTAGGGAATTATGTCGCGCGTTCGAATCCCTTCATTTATTCATATTATTTCATTATATCTTCACTATTAATACATAATAACATAATATTATACAGTATTGAGGTATATTTAGGATTGGAGTCTTCATCTGTGTATCATATTAGTCGGTATTTGATCACATAAAGAATATTATTTCATTATTATACCTTGATTGCATTCGGACAAAATTGGTCAGTGAAAGACCTCCATATTAGTTACATTATTATGCAGAATTTGATGTTATAAATGAAAACAATGGAAACACATTAAATAATATAATGTATTTATTGAAATCCGTGTTACTATTTATTATTTTTTACAGTTTCCTGCAGCCAAACAGGAGTTATTAGTCAATACATATTTATCAACTATTTCAAGGGGTAAATTGAGATAAAGAGCATATTAAGTGTTAAAGATGACATCGTTCATATTTTTTAGGCTTAGTTTCATTGACAAGATTCTATAGTTGTCAAAATAATACCAATTTTATAGTAATAGTAAGTAGTGGGCGAGACCACAGACGGACTCTATGACCTCTTAGGGAATTTTTGGCCATCTAGGGAAAATCTGGCAGGTGGTCGACATGTTGTCCTCAGACTTCAAGCAATGGTTCTTTCACGTTGCTTGCATGCATAGTTATCATATCTTGTAAATAAACACATAGATTATATGACACAAAAATATGTATATTCATATTTTGTATGTATGAGTTGGAAAAAATACTCCGTTTGGACTTTGAATCCCATAGGCCTACAAATTTGAAAATGCATTTACAAATTAGTCCTATTCTGGTATGATTTATAGCTTTTAACTAGTGTAAAACAAACCAAAACATTATAAACTACTAGTACTAAAGAATAGTAAGACTAGAGTGGGCTAGTAAGCTAAATAATACAGAAATACAAGTAGGCCTACAATATGACCACCGAGACAGAATAGGTGTAAATAAATCAATACAAATAAAAACTAACCTAATGACTAACCAGGCATATAGATTATACATTTATAGATAGGATTAACCATCATAAAGAAGACCTAGGGTATGAAATAAGGTCAAAATATCCCAATTATGCAGTTTTTGTATTTAAATTTGGCGGTAAAGTTGTAATGCATTGTGGGCCTGTGTGTTAGGCTTAGTACAACACTGGCCTTTATCGGGAGGGGATTTTTACCATTTTTTTTGCTATATTCATGTCTAAATTACGTGTATCTACGTTCCTTGTGGCGGCCGGGACATTTGGCAGCATCTGAAGAAGGGAGGTATGTATGTCAGTGGTTAATTACGATGGGAATTAACACGAGATATTTGGTTAGGCTTAAATTTTATCTTGGCAATGTCTTGGGCTTATTTAACGCCCTAAATAATATCTTTACTAACATTGCAGCCCGAAATAATGAGTTTTAATACATAGATCATAGTTTAATACGTTACCAGAGGTGTATATATGTATAAATAGTAGTATATATTAGCAAGCACACATACATACATACATACATAGGCCTAGGTTAGGGGTCGGCCATCATGCCTATAGTTGGTTGTTGCTAGGCTGGGTAGGCCTATGGTGGGCGGCTACTCACATCATTGCTGCTACTTCCAACTTGCAAACTCTTCCTTCCAGCCTGCAACAGCCTTCAGACTACCCTTTGCAATTGCTCTGTCATGGCAAGCACCCAACTCGTAGTGCCTAGGCCTACAGAGACACTCAAAGTAAGGAAGACTAGGCCTACAAAACGAGTTAAATCAAAGCACTTTTACACTCGTAGGCTTGGAGGAATTTGCTTGGTAGTCCGACCTTGAAAGCAAAACCCATGGAATTATTATTATTTAAATATATCTTGGTTTGCTTGATATAATGGTGTTTGTACCTATTTGTATCTTTACTAAGTTACAGGATTGGGTCAAGCTTGTAATGTCCCGTATTTTAAAACACAATTATCATGTTTTTTCTTTAAAGTTATGTATGTTCGTGTGTGTGTTTGGGTTTGGTAAATATAATCGTGTTTGTATCTATTTGTATCTTTACTAAGTTACAGGGTTGAGTCAAGCTTGTAATGTCACGTATTTTAAAACACAATTATAATGTTTTTTCTTTAAAGTTATGTGTGTTTGCGTGTGTGTGTGTGTGTTTGTACCTATTTGTATCTTTACTAAGTTACAGGATTGGGTCAAGCTTGTAATGTCCCGTATTTTAAAACACAATTATCATGTTTTTTCATTAAAGTTATGTGTGTTTGTGTGTCTGTGTGTGTGTGTGTGTGTGTGTGTTCTTAGCTATTTATTTGTAACTATTTGTATCTTTACAGGATTGAGTCAAGCTTGTAATGTCCCCTATTTTAAAACACAATTATCATATTTTTCTTTAAAGTTAATGTATGTTTTTGACACACACACACACACCACTTCTTCTGGTAATTTATTGTGTGTGTGTGTGTGTGTGTGTGTGTGTGTGTATGTGTTAACCCCAGTGGAATATTTTGATCTATAATTGTCTATTTATTAAATCAGAGAGGTAAATAAATCATAAATTTATTCATTAATGAGTTGACAATATGGAAGGTGAAAGCAGAATTTTTACTTGACAAGGTGTGTGTGTGTGTGTGTGTTTTATATCCTAGACCCAAGTTAAATGTGTGTGTGTGTGTGTGTGTGTGTGTGTGTGTGTGTGTGTGTGTGTGTGTGTGTGTGTGTGTGTGTGTGTTTTATATCCTAGACCCGAGCCAAATGTGTGTGTGTGTGTGTGTGTGTTTTATATCCTAGACCCGAGCCAAATGTGTGTGTGTGTGTGTGTGTGTTATATCCTAGTCCCAAGTTAAATGTGTGTGTGTGTTATATCCTAGTCCCTAGTTAAATGTGTGTGTGTGTGTGTTTGTTATATCCTAGACCCGAGCAAATGTGTGTGTGTGTGTGTGTGTGTGTGTGTGTTATATTATATTCTAGACCCAAGTTAATTGTGTGTGTGTGTGTTATATTCTAGACCCAAGTTAAATGTGTGTGTGTGTGTTATATCCTAGACCCGAGCCAAATGTGTGTGTGTGTTATATCCTAGACCCGAGCCAAATATGTATGTGTGTGTGTGTGTGTGTGTGTTATATCCTAGACTCGAGCAAAGTGTGTGTGTGTATGTGTGTGTGTTATATCCTAGACCCGAGTCAAATATGTGTGTGTGTGTGTGTGTGATGTATCCCAGATGCAAGCGAAATGTGTGTGTGTGTGTGTGTGTGTTATACCCTAGACTCGAGCAAAGTATGTGTGTGTGTGTGTGTGTGTGTGTGGTTTTTCGTTCTGGTACTTTCGTCTTTTTTTCCCCTTTACATCACTATCTTTTATCCTCACTGACTGACATTTTTTTTTAATATGATTCAGGTCTTTGCAAGTATCAGATATAATTTTGATTATATATTTCGTAGGCCTACCAAGTTTAGATTGACATATGAGTATATATTTGAGTAATTTCTCGACCTAATCATATAGGGGTAAACTTTCCAATAAACAGGTTAACTACCATCTTTTAGTTTAATACAAGCAGCTACACACTACTTAAAACAATAACATACACACACACACACATGTTAACTACCATCTTTTAATTTAATACAAGCAGCTACACACTACTTAATACACACACACACACACACACATGTTAACTACCATCTTTTAATTTAATACAAGCAGCTACACACTACTTAATACACACACACACACACACACACACACACACACACACACACACACACACACGTTAACTACCATCTTTTAATTTAATACAAGCAGCTACACACTACTTAAAACAATAACATCATAATTATGTGAACGTGAAAACATTAGACACCGTAGTAAATTGTTTGAGATTCCCATATGTGGATGATTATATTTGACACCGACTGTACCTGATACCACACCCAGCCTTATACTTCTTTATGTATTAAGTTTATATAAGTTATGAAGTGTAATCTACTACTACTACTACTAATAATAATAATAATAATGTGTGTTTTTTGTACAGGTGTGGTCATGGAGGGTTTGTCTGATGGAGGGGTGTTGGAAGGAGAGGCACAGATCATCAACCTCATTGTAAGTTAATAATCTCACATAGTTAATTAATAGACCCACTCTTGATTGACACGTTTAGAAATAGCATCACTAATCATTACCTCCCCAATCCTCAACCCACAGTCCCTTACCCAATCCACCCCCTTCCTAATCCTCCCCATATATATATTTTTTTTACCATAAGGAAGGAGAGGCACAGATCATCAACCTCATTGTAAGTTGATATTCGTCTCATCTACCTGTCTCTTCTTCTCATTTCACATTGATTTATTTCTCCATTCTTAATTCTCATTGTAAGTTGATAATCGTCTCATCTACTTGTCTGTTCTTCTCTTCATTTCACATTGATTTGTTTCTCCATTCTTAATTCTCATTGTAAGTTGATAATCGTCACGTCTACCTGTCTGTTCTTCTCATTTCACATTGATTTATTTCTCCATTCTTAGTTAATTATGTCAACATTTTCCATGATGTATATATATTTTTTTTTTACCATACGTCATCAGCACCCCCCCAAGCCTGTCCCCTACTCCTGCACCCCCCCTAAACCCCCCCCCCCAAGCCTGTCCCCTACTCCTGCACCCCCCCTAAACCCCCCCCCCCAAGCCTGTCCCCCTACTCCTGCACCCCCCCTAAACCCCCCCCAATCCTGTCCCCTACTCCTGCACCCCCCCTAAACCCCCCCCCCCAAGCCTGTCCCCTACTCCTGCACCCCCCCTAAACCCCCCCCCAAGCCTGTCCCCTACTCCTGCACCCCCCCTTAAACCCCCCCCCAAGCCTGTCCCCTACTCCTGCACCCCCCCTAAACCCCCCCCCAAGCCTGTCCCCTACTCCTGCACCCCCCCTAAACCCACCCCCCCCAAGCCTGTCCCCTACTCCTGCACCCCCCCTAAACCCCCCCCCCCCCAAGCCTGTCCCCTACTCCTGCACCCCCCCTAAACCCCCCCCCAAGCCTGTCCCCTACTCCTGCACCCCCCCTAAACCCCCCCCCAAGCCTGTCCCCTACTCCTGCACACCCCCTAAACCCCCCCCCCCTAAGCCTGCCCCCTACTCCTGCACCCCCCCTAAACCCCCCCCCAAGCCTGTCCCCATACTCCTGCACCCCCCCTAAACCCCCCCCCCCAAGCCTGTCCCCTACTCCTGCACCCCCCCTAAACCCCCCCCCCCCCAAGCCTGCCCCCCTATTCCTGCACCCCCCTAATGGTTAATATATCGTTGTCATTACAGGGTGGTGATGACCTGAGTATGGTTGAAGCCACTATGTTACAGAATGATGGTGGTGTTGGTGTGATGATGGAGTTAGTGGGTGGTGATGACGACGACGATGATCCACTCAGCGCTGCCTTCTCCTCCGCCTTCCCTCCACCACCGGCCACTTCCTCCATCATCACCACCGCTCCCTCCACCTCGCACCGCCCCACACCGCTACCCACATCCTCCCCAGGGGCCTACATCTCGTCTTCCTTCGTCACGGCGCCTTCTTCAGGAGCAAATGTTTCACCTCCGCTATTTGCAAGTCTTATATCAGCAGCCCAGGTGGAGCGTGGTGGAGGTGGTGGAGGTGTGGTGGAGTTATCAGGACATCACAACACACTATCAACACCACTACTACTGTCTCATCATCACCCACACCATCACCACCATCATCACCATCACCACCATCAAAGCCCTACACTGTCACAGCCACTCCATCCTCTGCCCCTCCTACACCCCTCCATCCAACAACAACAACAACAACAACAACATCCACACCACCATCAACAACAACAACAACAACAACAACAGCAAGAGCAACAACAACAGCAGCAGCAACAGCAACAGCAACAGCAACAAAGCCGTCAAACAGCACAGAACTACTATCAACATGAGCAGGTGAAACACACACACACACACACACACACACACAACTGACCACCTCGGTACTTCATCTACTTCTATCTATCTATTTATCTATCTATCTATCTATCTATCTATCTATCTATCTATCTATCTATCTATCTATCTATCTATCTGTCTCCAGTTCTCCCTGTTCCAACACTCCCTCCTCACTTTCTCCATCCCCCCTCCCCCCCTCACACTTCTCTCTCTCTCTCACATACTCTTCCAACACTCCCTTCTTACTTTTTCCATCCCCCCTCCCCCTTTCACACTTCTCTCTCACATACTCTTCCAACACTCCCCCCTCACACTTCTCTCTCTCTCACATACTCTTCCAACACTCCCTCTTCACTTTCTCCATCCCCCTCCCCCCCTCACACTTCTCTCTCTCTTTCTCACACATACTCTTCCAACACTCCCTCCTCACTTTCTCCATCCCCCCTCCCCCCCTCACACTTCTCTATCTCTCTCACATACTCTTCCAACACTCCCTCCTTACTTTCTCCATCCCCCTCCCCCCCTCACACTTCTCTCTCTCTCACATACTCTTCCAACACTCCCTCCTCACTTTCTCCATCCCCCCTCCCCCCCTCACACTTCTCTCTCTCACATACTCTTCCAACACTCCCTCCTCACTTTCTCCATCCCCCCCTCCCCCCCTCACACTTCTCTCTCTCTCTCTCTCTCACATACTCTTCCAACACTCCCTCCTTACTTTCTCCATCCCCCCTCCCCCCCTCACACTTCTCTCTCTCTCTCTCTCACATACTCTTCCAACACTCCCTCTTCACTTTCTCCATCCCCCCTCCCCCCCTCACACTTCTCTCTCTCTCTCTCTCTCTCTCTCTCTCTCACATACTCTTCCACTCTGTTCTGCCATCTAACCGGTGGTCTGCCTCTCACACCAGGTGCCACAACTTCACTTACATACACCTTCTTTACAAACTCCACACTTTACATACACCTTCTTTACAAACTCCACACTTTACATACACCTTCTTTACAAACTCCACACTTTACATACACCTTCTTTACAAACTCCACACTTTACATACACCTTCTTTACAAACTCCACACTTTACATACACCTTCTTTACAAACTCCACACTTTACATACACCTTCTTTACAAACTCCTCACCTTACATTCTCTCTACCTTCACTTACATACACCTTCTTTACAAACTCCTCACCTTACATTCTCTCTACCTTCACTTACATACACCTTCTTTACAAACTCCTCACCTTACATTCTCTCTATCTTCACTTACATACACCTTCTTTACAAACTCCTCACCTTACATTCTCTCTACCTTCACTTACATACACCTTCTTTACAAACTCCTCACCTTACATTCTCTCTACCTTCACTTACATACACCTTCTTTACAAACTCCTCACCTTACATTCTCTCTATCTTCACTTACATACACCTTCTTTACAAACTCCTCACCTTACATTCTCTCTACCTTCACTTACATACACCTTCTTTACAAACTCCTCACCTTACATTCTCTCTATCTTCACTTACATACACCTTCTTTACAAACTCCTCACCTTACATTCTCTCTACATGTCCAAACCATCTCAATATATTACACTTAGTTTTGTTTAGTTGTTGACAAGGTGTGTGTGTGTGTGTGTGTGTGTGTGTGTGTTTTATATCCTAGACCCGAGCAAAATGTGTGTGTGTGTGTGTTATATCCTAGTCCCAAGTTAAATGTGTGTGTGTGTTATAGTTGTTAATATTGGGAAACCTGTAGATATGTATATGTTTCAGTAATTGTGATATATTTGTACAGTTGGATACATGAATGGGTGGTACAGCCCAGGTAAAAAGATACTTACTTGTCCCATTTGAGTAACCAGTGTCTATTATCAGGTACTTGCTTTTTATTACCATCCTCAATACTGACTTCTGCCCCTCCTATTTACCATCCTAACCCAACCCAACCCAACCCAACCCAACCCAACCCACCTAACCTAACCTAACCTAACCCAACCCAACCCAACCCAACCCAACCCAACCCAACCCACCTAACCTAACCAGTGTCTATTATCAGGTACTTGCTTTTTATTACCATCCTCAATACTGACTTCCGCCCCTCCTAATTACTAACCTAACCTAACCCAACCCAACCCAGCCCAACCCAACCCAACCCAACCCAACCCAACCCAACCCAACCCAACCCAACCCAACCCAACCCAACCCAACCCACCTAACCTAACCCAACCCAACCCAACCCAACCCAACCCAACCCAACCCAACCCAACCCAACCCAACCCAACCCAACCCAACCCAACCCACCTAACCTAACCAGTGTCTATTATCAGGTACTTGCTTTTTATTACCATCCTCAATACTGACTTCTGCCCCTCCTATTTACCAACCCAACCCAACCCAACCCACCTAACCTAACCTAACCCAACCCAACCCAACCCAACCCAACCCAACCCAACCCAACCCACCTAACCTAACCAGTGTCTATTATGAGGTAGTTACTTTTTATTACCATCCTCAATAGTGACTTCTGCCCCTGATGTCTCCTATTTGGCACTAAGGAACTTGATATTGGCAGAAATAGAAAGCCTGTCCCCTTTTCCTGCAACTCCCAAAACCCCCCCAAGCCTGTCCCCCTACTCCTGCACCCCCCTAACCCCCCCCCAAGCCTGTCCCCCTAACCCCCCACCCCCCCAAGCCTGTCCCCCTACTCCCGCACCCCCCCAAGCCTGTCCCCCCTACTCCCACACACCCCAAGCCTGTCCCCCTACTCCCGCACCCCCCCAAGCCTGTCCCCCTACTCCTGCACCCCCCCAAGCCTGTCCCCCTACTCCCGCAACCCCTTAAACCCCCCCAAGCCTGTCCCCCTACTCCCACAACCCCTTAAACCCCCCCAAGCCTGTCCCCCTACTCCCGCACCCCCCTAAACACCCCCCCTCCAAGCCTGTCCCCATATTCCCCCCCCCCATAAGGGTAATAGGTAAGTAATGTTATAATATACTATTATTATTATTCTACAGGTACCAGTGTCTCCAGGAAGGTCTCAAGGCAACAATAACAACAATAACTTCACAGTGGGTGGTAATGGATTCTCACCATACCTTTCCCCAACACCATTACCACAAACCTCACATACCAACCCACTACATGAATCACAAACACAATATTTACCCCAGGTGAAATCAGAACCTTCCCCAGTGGACGTGTATCTACCGGAGTTAAAAGATGAACCCCAGGATGAGTTTATTGAAGCTATGGAGTCACATACTGAACCATCACACACACCAACAACACCATACACAACACGAGGTATGGTGGCGATACCTTTTCCACATCATGCACCACCTCCACCACCTCCACCACCTTCTTCTGTGCCTTCCCCAGGAGGACTAACCACTATAGAGGGTAATGGTGCCCCTTCACCATCACCACAATATATTTACCCAACCGGTCAACACCCAAGTACACCATACCTACTCGAATTAGCACCACTACCACTCAGACCACACCATCAACAACAACAACAACACCAACAACAACACCAACAACAACAACAACATAATAGTCAAGTACCACCACCACACCCTACTCCGTCACCACACAACAACAATAACAACAACAACAACAACACCAACAACACGAGACTAACCAACAACACCTTTGGGTCAGAACTTGGTGGATATTATGAAACGGCAACAGTACCTCAGGAAGATAATAGACAAGTTGTACCATCACAAGTTGCGGCTCATATGATGTACCTACCACCTTCACATCATGTTACAATTAAATCAAGGCTTAAGGTTAGTTATATTATTATATATTAACAGTCACGGTCAATTATAATCATCAATAATAATTAATCATTCACATATGGGTATCTCTCAAAACAATTTACTGTCTAATGTTTGGGTATCAAAAATAATTTACTGTCTAATGTTTGGGTATCAAAAATAATTTACTGTCTAATGTTTGGGTATCAAAAACAATTTACTGTCTAATGTTTGGGTATCAAAAATAATTTACTGTCTAATGTTTGGGTATCAAAAACAATTTACTGTCTAATGTTTGGGTATCAAAAACAATTTACTGTCTAATGTTTTCACGTTCACATAATTATGATGATGTTATTGTTTTAAGTAGTGTGTAGCTGCTTGTATTAAATTAAAAGATGGTAGTTAACTAAAGTGGATAGAGAGAGTTGAAGGGAATTAGACTAACTCCTTTGACAGGGTGAATGTAAAAAGTCCTCAGTGACATCAGATTAAATAGTAGGATAAAGACTGGATAGAGAAAGTCCTCACATCAGATTAATTAAATAGTAGGATAAAGATTGGATAGAGAAAGTCCTCACATCACATTAAAAAGTAGGATAAAGAATGGATAGAGAAAGTCCTCACATAAGATTAAATAGTAGGATAAAGACTGGATAGAGAAAGTCCTCGCATCACATTAATTAAATAGTAGGATAAAGAATGGATAGAGAAAGTCCTCACATCACATTAAATAGTAGGATAAAGACTGGATAGAGAAAGTCCTCACATCAGATTAATTAAATAGTAGGATAAAGAATGGATAGAGAAAGTCCTCACATCACATTAATTAAATAGTAGGATAAAGAGTGGTAGAGAAAGTCCTCACATCAGATTAATTAAATAGTAGGATAAAGAATGGATAGAGAAAGTCCTCACATCAGATTAATTAAATAGTAGAATAAAGAGTGGATAGAGAAAGTCCTCACATTAGATTAATTAAATAGTAGGATAAAGAGTGGATAGAGAAAGTTGAAGAGAATTAGACTGTGGATAGAGAAAGTTAAAGAGAATTAGACTGTGGATAGAGAGAGTTAAAGAGAATTAGACTGTGGATAGAGAAAGTTAAAGAGAATTAGACTGTGGATAGAGAAAGTTAAAGAGAATTAGACTGTGGATAGAGAGAGTTAAAGAGAATTAGAAGTCCTCACATCAGATTAAAAAGTAGAATAAAGTGAGATAGAGAAAGTTAAAGAGAATTAGATTGTGGATAGAGAGAGTTAAAGAGAATTAGACTGTGGATAGAGATAGACTGTGGATAGAGAGAGTTAAAGAGAATTAGACTGTGGATAGAGAGAGTTGAAGAGAATTAGACTAACTCCTTTGACAGGGTAAATGAAAGAAGTCCTCAGTGACATCAGATTAAATAGTAGGATAAAGAGTGGATAGAGAAAGTCCTCACATCAGATTAATTAAAAAGTAGGATAA
>JAWQEG010006202.1:32500-62500 GCA_033782935.1 Petrolisthes cinctipes
CGGAGAGAAGCCACATCTGTGTCCGTTCTGTCCATACCGAGCGGCACGGAGGGACAATCTCCGTTCACACGTCCGACGCATGCACAAGAGGGAGAACATGTACGGAGACACATTCACCCCAAGACCCGTACTCCTGGCTGAAGCTGACTGTCAAGAACATGTAGGACAACCTCAACAACAACCACCAACACCTACACCTGAACAACAACAACAACAACAACAACCCAGTCCATCACAACAACAACCACAACCCTCCCTCCACCATCATCATCAACATCAACAACATCATCAACAACAACAACAACAACAACAGCAACTTCATCTACATCACCACCACCATCACCTACAACAACAACAACAACAACAACAACAACAGCTACTACAACCCTCCTCCACCACCACCACCACCACAACCACCACTACAACACCCCTACCAACACACACACCACAACCTTCACTATAACTTAGGTTGAGTTAGTTATTGTTGAAGGGGTTTGACTACCTATATTAACTACTACTATTGTTATCGTTCATAGTTTTTCGTGTGTGTGTTTTTATTTTTTATTTTTATTTTTATTTTTTATTTTTATTTTTTACACAGGACTTTTGCGTGTCTGTCCCGTGTCTTGATAACATAGTCAGTAATTCCATCAGTGGTTTGCAAGTATTGTAGCTTCAGTATCTATCTATCTATCTATCTATCTATCTATCTATCTATAGCTTGGTAGATAGATAGATAGATAGCTTGATTTTCTAGCTATCTATCTATCTACAGCTTGATTTTCTAGCTATCTATCTACAGCTTGATTGATAGATAGATAGATAGCTTGATTTTCTTGCTGTCTATCTACCTATCTATAGCTGGATAGATAGATAGATAGCTTGATAGATAGATAGCTTGATAGATAGATAGCTTGATTTTCTAGCTATCTATCTATCTATCTATCTATAGGTTGATAGATAGACAGCTTGGTTTTAGCCACAAGAAAGTTATGCCATTGTTGTTTTTCCTCAGGTTTTCAGTTTCTTGTTAATTAATTAATGGTTGAAGGAATGGAAAAATGGATGGAGAAATATTAATTATTAAACAACAAGTACTGAAAGATAAAATAATGGTCGTGTTGATAATATTATAAAAGATGGAAATAAATAGAATGTAAAAGTATTGTTGCTTCTATAGATCTTGCAAATATTGAAAGATAAAATAATGGTCGTGTTGATAATTATATATAAAAGATGGAAATAAATAGAATGTAAACTTATTGTTGCTTCTATAGATCTAGCAAGTATTGAAAGATAAAATAATGGTCGTGTTGATAATAATATATAAAAAGATGGAAATAAATAGAATGTAAAAGTATAAGTATTGATTGTATAAGTCTGTGTTTGTTTATAAATAATATATCACTACTTTAAACTATGGAAGGGACTATGAAGGAATTAGAATGAAGTGTTAAGTAGGTATTCCAATGTTTCACCTTTTTATTCATACCGTAATATAAAACTTTTGAAAGTTAATAAATAAATTTTTAGTGTACCATGCTAAAAAAAAACTAACTTTGTGATAGTTGACCATTGGCTTTATTCCCCAAAATGGGATTTGAATTTTTAGGTTCTTTAAGAAATTTGATTTATTATTATTATTATTATTATCATTTTAATTATTATTATTATTATTATTATTATTATAAATTTTGGAACTGATTAAAAATACAGTACTTCAGAAGTTATTTCTTGATAGATAAATAATTTACGTTCAGATTGTATTTGTTTGTTATATTAAGAATGTTTAGTAGTAAGAACATTTTATTTTAATTAATTCTTTTGAGTTTTGTTTTATTAATTGGGAGTTTGGCTCAAAGAGTCTGAGAGAGTA
Source organism: Petrolisthes cinctipes (assembly GCA_033782935.1). NCBI lineage: Eukaryota > Metazoa > Arthropoda > Malacostraca > Decapoda > Porcellanidae > Petrolisthes > Petrolisthes cinctipes. The sequence goes on from JAWQEG010006202.1 coordinate 34,377, forward strand.
CCGGTGTGTGGTTTGTGGTTTGTGGTTGGTTAGGATGAAATACAAAACAAAGAAAATGCAAAGAAAATATAATTAATTGACTTACTAGAAATATTTATTGAACTTAAAGACAGATTAAAAATTATATAATTATGCAAATCATATAATAATTATCATAGATAGTACAAGATGGTAGGCGAGGTGTGTGTGTGTGTTGGTGGAGGTAGGTAAAGGTGACCCGAGGTGTGTGTGTGTTGGTGTTGGTGGAGCGAGGTAAAGGTGTGTAAAGGTTACCCGAGGTGTGTGTGTGTGGAGCGAGGTAAAGGTATGTAAAGGTGACCCGAGGTGTGTGTGTGTGTTGGTGGAGCGAGGTAAAGGTATGTAAAGGTGACCCGAGGTGTGTGTGTGTGTTGGTGGAGCGAGGTAAAGGTATGTAAAGGTGACCCGAGGTGTGTGTGTGTTGGTGGAGCGAGGTAAAGGTATGTAAAGGTGACCCGAGGTGTGTGTGTGTTGGTGGAGCGAGGTAAAGGTATGTAAAGGTGACCCGAGGTGTGTGTGTGTGTGTTTGGAGGCTTCTGATTCCTCCTGACCATGCCACGAAACAAACAAACAAACAAGCCCCTTCCATATAGGTGTGTGTGTGTGTGTGTTTGGACGCTTCTGATTCCTCCCGACCATACCACAAAACAAACACGACACAAACAAACCCCTTCCATATAGGTGTGTGTGTGTGTGTTTGGAGGTTTCTGATTCCTCCTGACCATACCACAAAACAAACACGACACAAACAAACCCCTTCCATATAGGTGTGTGTGTGTGTGTGTGTGTTTCATGGCAATATATTTGAAGGGCTCGTTTAACCTCCAATTTTCTGACCACCTCACACACAGGGTCACTTAAATAAATAAAATAAATAAATAAATGCACAAGGTATAGATAGAAAGAAAAAACTGTCAACATTGGTCAGTATAGTAGTTTCTCGGACCGGCTTCACACCCAACTTCAGGCAGGCAGGCAAGCAAGCAGGCAGGCAAGCAGGCAGGCAGGCAGGCAGGCAGGCAGGCAGGCAGGCAGACAGACAGACAGGTAACTTTTAACTTTTAATATTTTCTTTAATGATCTGATAGATAGACTCGTGTTAGTATGTCTGTCGTCTCATAACAACAACATTTAATTTACTGACTTGTGGGAGAATTTTTTTTTTTTTTTTATTTTATTTTTTTTTTTGCTGACATCTATGAAATAATTTTTTTTTTTTTTTTTTTTTTTTTTTTTTTTTTTTTTTTTTTTTGCTGACATCTATGAAATAATTTTTTTTTTTTTTTTTTTTTTTTTTTTTTTTTTTTTTTTTTTTGCTGACATCTATGAAATAATCTTTTTAGAGTGAATGTGTGGGAGTTATATAATTATATAATACAGAATTTGTGGGTAATCAAGTTTTTATTAATATTATGCTTACATGTTATTAATAATTATTATATATATACTGTATATGTATATTATCATCAGTTTACATAGAGTGCAATAATACCTCAGGTAGTATAATTGTAATATACATAATTATTGTAGGTTTGAATATTTTTATCGTGATAGATAGAGAGAGGCTTTATCTCAATTAATTACGTCGCGTTTTATTTTTTTTATTTATTTTTTTTTTTATTTTTTTTATAACTCGCTGATAATATCTCCATGAATTACGTCACATTTTTGTTTTTTTATTATTATTATTATTTTTTTTTTATATAACTGTCACTGACAATATCTCAATGAATTACGTCAGTTTTATTTTTATTATTTATTTTATTTATTTTTTTTTTTTTTATTTTTTTTTTTACCGATGTGACTGACAACCGGAGTTCTACCTCATAATTAATTTACTACATCAGTGCCTCCTCTTCAGTCTCTATAAATGCAGATGTTATAATTATCACCCAAATGTAATTATTCTAAATTACCCTGAAGTTGGGTTGATGACCAGCTCCTTGCACAAGGTTGAAAATAATAATAATAATAATACTTTAAAAGTTTATTATATATATAGACACTCGACACTAAAGCTGAAATTTACTTATGGTTTTTGCAGTCTTCAACAGCAGAGAGAGAGTGAAAAAAGTTTGACTGATTTGAAGTTTGCAATCTGTTGTAGAAAATATAGAAAATACAAAAATATAAAAATTGAAATTCTTTGCAAACCCGAGAATTGGTTTAGCAACAGAAAATATTTGAACCTGAGAATGTGTATATATATTTACATAGTTGAGACTTGTTGTGGTCAGATACAAAGATTTGGATAGAGTTACATGGTTAATATCAAATGGCAAGAAGTGGTGGTAATGTACAGCCACAATCAAATATCCACCCACACTTACTTTCCTTCCATCGTAGTAAATATCTTGGTAATAAAGAACAACACGTGTATGATTTTGCAGCACCTCATAATAATAATAATAATAATAATAATAGTTTTGCAGCACCTCATAATAATAATAATAATAATAATAGTTTTGCAGCACCTTATGATAATAATAATAATAATAATAATTGATGGAGTTTGAGTTGACTTAATGTTTTGTATGGTTATATTTTGATATGATACCGATTTATTTGTACGATGGAAGGAAAGTGTCGGTGGATATTTGATTGTGGCTGTACACCCGCAATCCAAAATATGTATCCAGGCTTGCTTCGAATAGCCTGATCGAATATTAAGCGAACTCAAGCAAATATGAAACAGTACAAGCATTGTAATTGGTTCACTAGTATGTCAAATGCTTCGAAACTTCAACAACAACAAGACCTGGATACAAATATGAAACAGTATAAGTGTTGTAATTGGTTCACTAGTATGTCAAATGCTTCGAAACTTCAACAACAACAAGACCTGGATACAAATATGAAACAGTATAAGTGTTGTAATTTGTTCGCTAGTATGTCAAATGCTTCGAAACTTCAACAACAACAAGACCTGGATACAAATTTTGGATTGCGAGTGTACAATAGTGTGTAGTAGGTGGGTATGTAGGTGGGTATGGTTCCTGCCCTGGTGGTTGTTCCGCGCATTAATTACTATTGGTGGAGGAGAGACGGACAAAGGTTTGGCAAGGCTGTGCCGGAGTTATGTTGTTACCAATATACAATACTTTTAGTGTTTAAATAATAATGTGTCTTCATTGTCTCACAAGAGTAGCAAGCAAGCAAGAAAGCAAGCAACATTTTTTATTGTAATTTTTCGTTTGTTTTATATTTTTCTCCCATTTTTCCTTTGATGTTTTTAAGTAAGTACAGTACTAGTGAAAGAGTGCTTACCTTGGAGTTAGTTACTCAGGAAGCCACAGGGTGTAACAGCAGACAAACAAAAGCTAACGATTGTCCTTGGTGTGGTAACTGTGCAATATATATATATATATATTATATACTTCAAAATAATCCCAAAGAATAATAATCATGATCACAAATTCATATTGGTGAATTGGAGTACGACTGATTACTTTTAAACTATGACAGGAAACCGGACCAGATTAACATAAATAATAATAATAATGGTGGTGTTCTGTTAATTGGAATAGTTTGGAGGATTCAGTTGCTCCAGATTTACCAATACTACTTCGCTCTTAATCTTTACACTAACTACTCTTCAAATCTCTTAAAATAAATATTATAAAGAAATATATGAGTATGACCATGTTATATTTTATTATCTTGCTTCACTTATTCTTCTAACACTTTGCAACCACATACACCACCAGGACATGAAGTTAGCTTGAGTCCAGCTGAATATTCTTTTAATAACTACCTCAGGATAATCAATGTACAGCCACAATCAAATAAATATCCACCCACACTTTCCTTCCATCGTTGTAAATATCTTGGTAATAAAGAACAACACGTGTATGATCTTACAGCACCTCATAATAATAATAATATTAATATTAATCTTGGTAATAAAGAACAACACGTGTATAATTTTACAGCACCTCGTAATAATAATAATTGAGGGGGTTGAGTTGACATAAGGTGTTGTTGTAAGATTATAGTTTGATATGATACTGATTCTAGTAAATATCTTGGTAATAAAGAACAACACGTGTATGATTTTGCAGCACCTCATAATAATAATAATAATAATTGAGAGGGTTGAGTTGACGTAAGGTGTTGTAAGATTATAGTTTGATATGATACTGATAGTAGTAAATATCTTGGTAATAAAGAACAACACGTGTATGATTTTACAGCACCTAATAATAATAATTGAGGGGATTGAGTTGACGTAAGGTGTTGTTGTAAGATTATAGTTTGATATGATACAGATTGTAGTAAATATCTTGGTAATAAAGAACAACACGTGTATGATTTTGCAGCACCTCATAATAATAATAATAAATGAGGGGATTGAATTGACGTAAGGTGTTGTTGTAAGATTATAGTTTGATATGATACCGATTTATTTGTACGATGGAAGGAAAGTGTCGGTGGATATTTGATCGTGGCTGTATAAAACTCATGTTGCCTCTTTGCTCAGGATTATGTTATCTCGGATCATCTCAGTACTTTGCCTCGTTTAATTAATTAATGTGTGCAGTGTTTGAGAACCGAGTTATTGTAATGATAGAGATCTAGAACAATGCCAGATATTAGACATCTTGTTATTGTAGTTGCTATTTGGTACCCCAGAAGTTGTATGGTATCTATGGTACAAGTATTATTGTTAGCCTCTGTTTATACTGTTGACAAGTGAGTGCATTTATACACCAAGTTTACAATACATAATATATACTGTAAAGTCTGTCAATGATGCATGTACAGTTGGCCACACATGAAGCTGGTATGGCTCGTTACTTGCTTGTGAGGTGCTTGGCTACAACGAAAGGAAAGTGAAAAAAAGATGTAGTAGTTTGTTGACAGGCAGACGGTAAAATATTATTACTATCTGCTTGTCAACAAACTATAACTTTTGCTCACTTTCCTTGCTGTTGTAGGTATCTCACAAGTAACGAGGCGTACCAGATTCATGTGTGGCCAACTGTACCTCACCCTCGCTCAGATACTCGCAATTTTAGCTGGTAAAATGTGGAGTAGTAAGCAGGGTTATCTTACAGTGGTTGTGATTAGCCGATCGAATAATATCTGCCGTAAGATAACCCTGCTTTCCACTCCTGATTAGTAATAAGCAGGGTTATCTTACAGTGATTGTGATTGGCCGATCGAATAATATCTGCTGTAACACCTGCTTTCCACTCCTGATTAGTAATAAGCAGGGTTACCTTACAGTGATTGTGATTGGTCGATCTAATAATACCTGCTGTAAGATAACCCTGCTTTCCACTCCAGATTTTACCAGCTAAAACTGTGAGTAACTGAATGAGGGTGAGGTACAGTTGGCCACACATGAAGCTGGTACGCCTCGCTACTTGTGAGATACCTACAATAGCAAGGAAAGTTAGCAAAAGTTATAGTAGTTTGTTGACAGCAGACAGTATTAAGGTGGTAATTCTTTTTTGTTACATTGGAGTGCCTTAATTCCTCCAAAGTATGCTAGGAAACAGGACCACATGAACAAAAATAATGGTGTTCTGTTGCTTGGAATAGTTTGGAAGATTCAGTTGCTCCAGAATTACAAATAGAAAACTTCCCCCTTAATAGTTTACTGTCTGCCTGTCAACAAACTACTACATCTTTTTTCACTTTCCTTTCTTTTGCAGTTATCTCATAAGTAACGAGCCGTACCAGCTTCATGTGTGGCCAACCGTACATGTTGTATGCTCATCTATTGAACCATATATAGTTAATTTCTTATGGTTCTATCTACTCTTCCTCTTTGCTTTGCTTCTTCCACATCATTTCTTTATAGGATTCAATGCCATATAACTAACTAACTAACTTTCCCTGGCTTGGTACAACTCCTTATTGAATTAATTAACTCCAGAGAGGTGTTACAATGCTAATAATGCCTTTCACATCCAATATTACAAACAGACAGATAGAAGTTTATATTTGATTGATGTGTGTCTATCTATCTATCTATTTATCTATGCCTTTCACCTCCAAGATTACAATGCCATTACAAACAAACAGACAGACAGATAGAAGTTTATATTTAATTAACTATCTATCTATCTATCTATCTATCTATCTATGCCTTTCACCTCCAATATTACAATGCCATTACAAACTAACAGACAGACAGATAGAAGTTTATATTTGATTAATGTGTCTATCTATCTATCTATCTATGCCTTTCCCATCCAAGGTTACAATGCCATTACAAACTAACAGACAGATAGAAGTTTATATTTGATTAATGTGTCTATCTATCTATCTATCTATCTATCTATCTATCTATCTATCTATCTATCTATCTATCTATCTATGCCTTTCCCATCCAAGGTTACAATGCCATTACAAACAAACAGACAGACAGATAGAAGTTTGTATTTGATTAACTATCTATCTATCTATCTATCTATCTATCTATCTATGCCTTTCCCATCCAAGATTACAATGCCATTACAAACAAACAGACAGACAGACAAAAGTTTATATTTGATTAATTAATATGTGTCTTATAATTATGTAAATACTGTAAGCTTTATTTTTCTTTGAATGGATAGGCAGCAGTAGTAGTAGTAGTAGTAGTATTTTTTCATTCATTACACCATGGGCCATATTCAAGAACATTCATGGTATTAACGATGGTGTGGTAAATATACAGTGACTCCTTACATTAGATAAACAACAAGAGAGTCATCATACACGTACAGTCACGGTCAAATATCCACTCACACTTTCCTTCCATCGTGGTAAATAAATATCTTGGTAATAAACAACAACACGTGTATGATTTTTTTGCAGCACCTCATAATAATAATAATAATAATAATAATAATAATAATAATAATAATAATAATAATATCCACCAACACTTTCCTTCCATCGTAGTAAATATCTTGCTAATAAAGAACAACACGTGGGATATTATTATTATTATTATTATTATTATTATTATTATTATTATTATTATTATTATTATTATTATTATTATTATGAGGTGCTGCAAAATCATACACGTGTTGTTCTTCATTACCAAGATTATTATTTACTGCGATGGAAGGAAAGTGTCGGTGGATATTTGACTACCATACCATACCATACCATACCACCGTCAATACCACACCACCGTTAATACCATGGATATACTTGTAATAAATAGACCACAAATATTACAAGGCTAATCTATACACATACATACATACATACATACATACATACATACATAAGATAGAAAGGATTTTACAAAGTAGTAATAATATCCTAGCTTCTCTATCATTAAATATAACTTTAAATTAAAAAAAAGAACAGTACCATTTAGTGTAATTCAGTACAACTTTTTTCAACTGGGTTTGGCAACTACAAAAAGATATGTCCGTATAATATTGTATGTGTGTGTGTGTGTTTTTTTTTTTTTCAGGGTCTCTTTGTAAACATTATTATTACCTCAGGACCTTTATCCATTTGTTTGTGGATGATGTACAAATAATCTTTTAATTAATAACCAGCTGATGAAACGTGTTAACCTAATAAGTATCTCAGGAATTTTTATTAGTACAAGATATAGATAATGTCTGATCAGGGAAACCGTTACCAAGATGGAGTGAAGGAAGGAAGGAAAGGAATGAAAGGAAGGAAGGAAAGGAAGGAAGGAATTAATGGGTAAGGAAGGAAGGAAAGAAAGGAAGGAAGGAAGGAATTAATGGGTAAGGAAGGAAGGAAGGAAGGAATTAATGGGTAATGAAAGAAGGAAAGGAAGGAAGGAAAGGAAGGAATTAATGGGTAAGGAAGGAAGGAAGGAAAGGAAGGAATTAATGGGTAAGGAAGGAAGGAAGGAAAGGAAGGAATTAATGGGTAAGGAAGGAAGGAAAGGAAGGAAGGAATTAATGGGTAAGGAAGGAAGGAAAGGAAGGAAGGAATTAATGGGTAAGGAAGGAAGGAATTAATGGGTAAGGAAGGAAGGAATTAATGGGTAAGGAAGGAAGATGAGACTATAGGGTATAATGTACAGTTGTGGTCAATAATTAATAATCATCCACATATGGGTATCTCAAACAATTTACTGTCTAATGTTTTCACGTTCACATAATTATGATATTATTATTGTTTTAAGTAGTGCGTATATACTTGTATTAAATTAAAAGATGGTATTTAACATGTGTGTGTGTGTTTATGTTATTGTTTTAAGTAGTGCATATATAGCTACTTGTATTAAATTAAAAGATGGTAGTTAACCTATTTATTGGAAAGTTTATCATCTAAGGAACAGAAGAGGGAAGCTGTCAAACTTTTACCTGAGTTAATTATTACCCCTATATGGATGAGTAATTATATTTGACCACGACTGTATGTATGTGTGTATATATGTGTGTGAGACAGGGACATAGTTGTTGTTATTATAACTTTGAGTGATAATTGTTACTTGTCTACACACTAATACAATTTATATTATATTATTATACTCTCATCTTTCAACAACAACAACAACAACCACAACCACAACAACACCCTATTAATTATAAATATTCCTTCCTTTTACTATCACTCCATCCGGTGTTGTGTATTTAGGATGAATTAGAAGATTACTGATTCCTCCAAACTTATACCAAACAGGAAACAAACAACTAAGCTGAGTGTTTGTTTACTTATAAGGGTAATTCTGTTTCCAGGGTATAATTTATAGGAATTAGTACTCCATCTAATTCTACAACATATTAATAATAATAATAATAACCAACTTTAATTAATATGTATTAAACAACGTACACTTCTTTACTTGTTGAAGCCTAATATTAAAATGGCCGCCGTCAAGAAATGGTGTACTGTTTAAACATTATATAATTATATTTGTGTGTGTGTATCTTTTTGTATTGTGTGACTGATAATTACCTTTTTTAAATAAGAATATTGTATGATTGGTGTTGACAAAACTTTTCCTAATAGAGTATTGTAGATTATTTTGACAACGACGACAACAACAACAACAAGCATATAATAATTAAATACCTCAATGAAATATCAAACCTTTTCAATACATCAATAGTCTGTATGCAACAACGGCACGGCCACCACGGTGTTTACGATGGCGTGGTACCGGTACGATGGCTCCGTCGTACCGGTACCCACGCCATCGTATACACCACGAATGTCCTTGCATACTACCCATGGTGTTGACTATGCTTGCTTTAAATCGTTTCTTTGCACTATTATTATTATTATTATTATTATTATTATTATTATTATTATTATTATTATTATTATTATTATTATTATTATTACTATTATTATTATTATTATTATTATTATTACTATTATTATTATTATTATTATTATTACTATTATTATTATTATTATTATTATTATTATTATTATTATTATTGAGGGAGGGACAGGGTGTTAAAGCAATATTTGTTTGTTTTATATATACAATTTGTTAAGCATTTTATAATTAATTTTTTACTATTTATTATTTTACTATTAATTAAGGACCTTGTAATTAATTATGTATGAGAATTGGAGACTTCTGATTCCTCCTGACTGTGCCACAAAACAAACCACCTCCTTCTATATAGGTGTGGGAGTAGGGGGACAGGCTTGGGGGGGGGGGGTTTAGGGGGGTGCGGGAGTAGTGGGACAGGCTTGGGGGGGGGGGTTTAGGGGGTGCTGGAATAGGGGGACAGGCTTGGGGTGGGTAGAAAGCCTGTCCCCTATTCCTGCACCCCCCAAAACCCCCCCAAGCCTGTCCCCCTACACCCGCACCCCCCAAGCTTGTCCCCCTACTCCCGCACCCCCCTAAACCCCCCCCCCCAAGCCTGTCCTCCTACTCCTGCACACCCCATAACCCCCCCAAGCCTGTCCCCCTACTCCTGCACCCCCCTAAACCCCCCCCCAAGCCTGTCCCCATACTCCCGCACCCCCCAAAACCCCCCCAAGCCTGTCCCCCTACTCCCACACACCCCAAAACCCCCCCAAGCCTATCCCCCTACTCCTGCACCCCCCAAAACCCCCCCAAGCCTGTCCCCCTACTCCCACAACCCCCTAAACCACCCCCCAAACCTGTCCCCCTACTCCCGCACCCCATTATAGGTGTTTCGTGGCAATATTTGAAGGACTCTTATACCTCCAATTTTTGTTTTATTTACCAGACTACAGGGTTACTTAAGGTGGTAATTCTTTTTTGTTACATTGGAGTGCCTTGATTCCTCCAAAGTATGCCAGGAAACAACAGGACCAGAAGAGCAAAAATAATGGTGTTGTGTTGCCTGGAATAGCTTGGAGGATTCAGTTTCTCCAGATTTACCAACACAAAATTTCCCACTTAACACTATATTGCCTTAGTAATTTTTGTTAATTTCTTTTAATAATATTTCCTACCACTGAAGCTGTGACAACTACCACTACTACTACTACTACTACTACCACTACCACTACTACTACCACTACCACTACCACTACCACCACTACTACCACTACCATTACCACTACCACTACCACTACTACCACCACTACTACCACTACCATTACCACCACCACTACCACTACCACCACTACCACTACCACCACTACCACTACCACTACCACTACCACCACTACCACTACTACCACCACCACTACCACTACCACTACCACTACCACCACTACTACCACTACCACTACCACCACCACTACCACCACTACCACTACCACTACCACTACCACCACTACCACTACCACTACCACTACCACTACTACCACCACTACTACCACTACCACCACTACCACTACCACTACCACTACCATTACCACTACCACTACTACTACCACTACCACTACCACTACTACTACCACTACCACTACCACTACTACCACTACTACTACCACCACTACTACCACTACTACTACCACTACAACTACCACTACCACTACTACCACTACCACTACTACCACTACTACCACTACCACTACCACTACCACTACCACCACTACCACTACTACTATCACTACCATCCATGCAACTATAGGTTATGTACAGTCTGTGTCAATAATAATAATAATAATCATCCACATATGGGAATCTCAAACAATTTACTATCTAATATTTTCACGTTCACATAATTATGATATTATTATTGTTTTAAGTAGTGTGTAGCTACTTGTATTAAATTAAAAGATGGTAGTTAACATGTGTGTGTGTGTTTATGTTATTGTTTTAAGTAGTGCATATATAGCTACTTGTATTAAATTAAAAGATGGTAGTTAACATATTTATTGGAAAGTTTATCACCATCTACTAAGGAACGGAGGGAAGCTATCAAACTTTTACCTGAGTTAATTATTACTCCTATATGGACGGATGATTATATTTGACACCAACTGTACATACTATTCACGCTGTCCTTATCAAGTAATGTTTTGTTGTTAATTGTTGGCCAGCCTTTACCCAGATAAACAGTACAAATAATATCTTCACATTATGTTGTAGACTTATAGTTACATATAGTTAAATTACAGACAATTCTATTTATGATATTTGTGAGTCTCTGTTTGGTTTTTTAATTAAGGGGGGACAGGGTTGGGGGGGACTGGGAGGGTGCGGGAATAGGGGGACAGGCTTGGGGGGGGGGGGGGAATAGGGGGACAGGCTTGGGGATGGGGGGGGGGGGATTGGGGAGGGGGGGTGCGGGAATAGGGGGACAGGCTTGGGGAGGGTAGAAAGCCTGTCCCCTATTCCCGCACCCCCATAACTCCTCCCCCCCCTCCCAAGCCTGTCCTCCTACTCCCGCACCTCCCAAAACCCCCCCGCACCCCAAACCCCGCACCCCCAACCCCCCACACCCCCCCACCCCCAACCCCCCTGCACCCCCCAACCCCCCCAAACCCCCCCTGCACCCCCCCCTGCACCCCCCCAACCCCCCCGCACCCCCCCAACCCCCCCGCACCCCCCAAACTGCACACCCCAAACCGCACACCCCAAACCCCCCCCCCCGCACCCCCCCAAACCCCTCTAAACCCAACAGCCTTTGTGTGAATTACCGAGGCCAACTGTACATCCCACCACCACCACATTTAATTCTTTCCAGACCTTTACCAACAGAGACTCCAAGGGTTATATTATTTAAACTAATACTTTGGGAAATATCTGGGCTTTCTTTCGTCACTCAGTTCGTATCGTAATAATAATAATAATAATAATAATAATGTGGTTATTTGAGAAGCGCCAGTTCTTCCAATTAACTGGAATGTAATGAATGTCGCTCCAATCTTCAATTTAACAAAAGGTCAGAGAAGAAAATTGGCAAGATACTAATCCAAACGGGTCCTTACTAAGCCCTAATTAAAAAGAATGTGCAAATACCTCAATGTCAATACAAAATACATAAAATTAGACATGATAAATACTGATTATTATAACTGATAAAATTCCATAACTAAACCTCTCACAAGATCATATCGTAATAATAATAATACGAATTGAACGACAAAGAACCGCCTTTTTTTTTTTTTTTTTTTTTTTTTCCCACAATGTAATAGTTTCTCGATAATGACCAACCCTCCATTTTTTGTTTAAACTCAGGTACCACAGTTGTTTACATCCTCTTATTAGTGATCTATTTAATAATGCACAACAACAACAACTTTAATAAATAATAATGCACACAACAACAACAACAACAACTCCTTTAATAAATAATAATGCACACAACAACAACAACAACAACAACTCCTTTAATAATGCACACAACAAAAACAACTCCTTTAATAATGCACACAACAACAATAACAACTTTAATAATGCACACAACAACAACAAAAACAACTCCTTTAATAATGCACACAACAACAACAACTCCTTTATTAATGCACACAACAACAACAACAACTCCTTTAATAATGCACACAACAACAACAACAACTACTTTAATAATGCACACAACAACAACAACAACAACAACTCCTTTAATAATGCACACAACAACAAAAACAACTCCTTTAATAATAATGCACACAACAACAATAACAACTTTAATAATGCACACAACAACAACAAAAACAACTCCTTTAATAATGCACACAACAACAACAACAACTCCTTTAATAATAATGCACACAACAACAAAAACAACTCCTTTAATAAATAATAATGTACACAACAACAACAAAAACAACTCCTTTAATAAATAATAATGCACACAACAACAACAACAACAACAACAATATCACCTCCCTAGACGCTCAATTGACTCCATGTGTTCCTTGTACGGGTAATCTATTTTTTTAATTACTGTAATAAATGCCAATAATTATTTTTTTGGTGTATGCTCCTCACTGCCGGATATTTTATGTTTTTTTTTTTTTTTTTTCCTTCATTGTGCTTAGATATGTGTGTTTGTGTGTGTGTGTGTGTGTGTGTGCGTGCGTGTTATACCACTGGTGTATTTGTGTGTGTGTGTGTGTGTGTGCGCGTGTGTGTGTGCGCATTATACCACTGGTGTATTTGTGTGTGTGTGTGCGTGTTATACCACTGGTGTATTTGTGTGTGTGTGTGTGTGTGTTTGTGTGTGTGTGTGTGCGCATTATACCACTGGTGTATTTGTGTGTGTGTGTGTGCGTGTGTGTGTGCGTGTTATACCACTGGTGTATTTGTGTGTGTGTGCGCGTGTTATACCACTGGTGTACTGGTGTATTTGTGTGTGTGTGTGTGTGTGTGTACAGTTTGCCTCTCACTCTCTCAAACACTTATTAATTATTTTATTTTGTTAATAATTATAAGAATTGTTAATAGAATAATCGTTTGTCACTACATATATTCCTCTCTCATCTACAATTTATATTTCACCTCGTCTTAATTAATTACCTTACATTTTGGCAACTATCTAATAATTTAACTTGCATATTGTGTTTCTTTAGTGGAAAAATAATATAACTTTTCATAATGTGTTTATTTCTCTACTGCAGAATAATGTAACAACCACAATCAAATATCCACCGACACTTTCCTTCCATCGTAGTAAATATCTTGGTAATAAAGAACAACACGTGTATAATTTTGCAGCACCTCATAATAATAATAACAATAATAATAATAATAATAATAATAATAATATCCACCAACACTCCTTCCATCGTAGTAAATATCTTGGTAATAAAGAACAACACGTGTATGATATTGCACCACCTCATAATAATAATAATAATAATAATAATAATAATAATCTTGGTAATAAAGAACAACACGTGTATAATTTTGCACCACCTTATAATAATAATAATAATAATAATAATAATAATAATAATCTTGGTAATAAAGAACAACACGTGTATAATTTTGCACCACCTCATAATAATAATAATAATAATAATAATAATAATAATAATAATAATAATTGAAGGGGTTGAGTTGACATAAGGTGTTGTTGTTGTATGATTATATTTTGATATGATACTGATTTATTTGCAAGATGGAAGGAAAGTGTCTGTGGATATTTGATTGTGACTGTACATAAAAGTCCGAAAGTGTTCAATCATTATAACTCACCTTTACTACTTTTAATTAATTAATGTTGAGAGAGTAAGCATAGGCCTGTGAGAAATTGAAGGTAGATGTTATTTTTAAACCTGTTATTATTATTATTATTATTATTATTATTATTATTATTATTGTTATTATTATTATTATTATTATTATTATTATTATTATTATTATTATTATTATTATTATTATTATTATTATTATTATTGTTATTATTATTATTATTATTATTATTATTATTATTATTATTATTATTATTATTATTATTATTATTATTATTATTATTATTATTATTATTCTCTTCTTCTGTATCCAGTCACACCATTCTTTGTATTAACTTGAAAGTGTATAGTAATTTAAGGAGTATTGTTTTCACATACATATATAGTAAAGTGCCCATGTTAAAATTACTACCTATAGACAACCTGGGCTAATGTGTGTGTGTGTGTGTGTGTGTGTGAGAATGAAGGTGTATACAGTATTGATGTTTGTGTGTGTGTGTATGGGTAATATGTATGTGTGTGTGTGTGTGTGTGTGAATGAAGGTATATTGATGTTTGTGTATGTGTGTGTGTGTGTTAGTGTGAAGATATATTGATGTTTGTGTGTGTGTGTGTTAGTGTGAAGGTATATTGATGTATGGGTTTGTGTGTGTGTGTGTGAAAGTTATGTGTGTATGTATGTGTGTGTGTGTTAGTGTAAAGGTATATTGATGTATGTGTGTGTGTGTGAAGGTTATGTATGTGTGTGTTAGTGTGAAGGTATATTGATGATTGTGTGTATGTGTGTGTGTGAATGAGAGAGAGAGAGGTGTGTTAGCCAAGGTTGGATTAGGTAGTAGTTAAAAATTTTAGGTCTTTCTATAACCAATTTCTTAGTTTATATTTTTCATAGACAAATACAAATATTCAACCCATGATGATGATAACAATATTGACTTTGATTTTCCATAACATAATTAATTAACATAACATAATTAATTAACATAACATAATAATTAATAAAACTACTGAAAGCGAATTAAATAAACTGATTGATTTGGATATGACGAAAAACGCAGGAAATAAAATAGAAGTAATAAAAAAGGAAATAGAGAAGAAAGTGCTAGATTAAATAGATCTTATTGTGTAAATATAAATACACACACACACACACAGAAAAAAGTGATAGATAATATAAATACACATACACACACACACACTGAAAAAAAAAAAAAGTGATAGAATAACATAATTAATAAAAATGGAAATAGAGAAGAAAGTGCTAGATTAATAAGACCATTTTATTGTTCTGTAGAAAATGCAAGATTAGATATAAAAAGTGTAGATATATAAATACACACACATACACACACACACTGAAAAAAAAGAGAGATAGAATAACATAATTAATAAAAAAGGAAATAGAGAATGTTATGCGAGATTAAAAAGACCTTAATTATTGTGTAGAAAAAAGAACAAAAAATAAAATAAGATAGAAAAACATAATTAGTATTGTGTAGATATATAAATACACACAAAAAAAGAGAAAAAAAAAGATAGAGATAGAAAGAAAGTCCTGGTGGTAAATAATAGATCAATTTTAAGGGGTGCAAGAATAGGGGGGGGGGTTTAGGGGGGTGCGGGAGTAGGGGACAGTCTTAGGGGGCTGCTGGAGTAGGGGGACAGGCTTGGGGGGGGGGGGTTAGGTAGGTGTGGGAATAGGGGACAGGCTTTCTACCCACCCCAAGCCTGTCTCCCCCTATTCCCGCACCCCCCAAACCCCCCCTACTCACGCACCCCCCTCACCCCCTCCCAAGCCTGCCCCCTATTCCCGCACCCCCAAGACAGTCCCCCTACTCCCGCACCCCCAAGCCTGTCCCCCTATTCCTGCACCCCCAAGCCTGTCCCCCTATTCACGCACCCCCCAAGCCTGTCCCCCTACTCCCGCACCCCCCGAACCCCCCCTATTCCCGCACCCCCCGAACCCCCCCCCCAAGCCAGCCCCCTACTCCTGCACCTCCTTAACATCAACAATAATATCTACAAAGACAAGTTCTCTTTAAAAACATTATTTCTTCTTTTTATTTTCCTTCCATCACTGTTCCAATTTTTCTGTAGGTCATTGAAGAAGGTGTCAGTGTTACCATCATCTTCTGTATCTTTATCCACTAATAATAATGGTTGTTGATGCGTCTTTTTGTGGGATGTGGTATCACTGATTGTTTCCTTCTTGTTGTTCCCGAGTCTGGTTGATGCTCGGACCCCCAGATGGGAGTCAGGCTTATCCTTCTTTATACTATCAGCATGTCTGTTTATGTCGTATGTAATAGTAGTAGCACTAGTAGTAATAGTTTCAGTATTACTCTTCTTAATACCTTGATTACTGTTATTTATATTATCAACAACAATATTAGTTTCCTTATTATATGTCCTTCCAACTTCTTCATGATTAATTTGTTGCACTTTTCCTGTTGCATCACCACTTGCCTTTCTATCATGCAGGGTCTTATCTCCATCACCACCACCACCACCACCACTATCATCTCCACCACCACCACCAACACCAATACCACCACTATCACCACCACCACCAATACCACCACTATCACCACCACCACCATTACCACCACTAACACCACCAACACCACCACTATCACCACCACCACCAGTTTTATTAGTGTAGTGTAAGATTGTGTTCTTGGTGTTGACAAAGATATGGTCAGCGAGGAATGAAGCCACGTGATGGTACCCTCTTTCTTCCATATATATCACAAGGTCATCTCTGGTCAGGTGTTCTATAGACATTACCTGTATATAGAAAGAAAAGAAACATATATACATACATACATATATACACACAGACAGATAGATAGCTAGGTAGGTGTTTATATATGTATATTATGTACATAGAAACATACATACATACATAGAGATAGCTAGGTAGGTGTTTATATATGTATATTATGTACATAGAAACATACATACATACATAGAGATAGCTAGGTAGGTGTTTATATATGTATATTATGTACATAGAAACATACATACATACATAGAGATAGCTAGGTAGGTGTTTATATATGTATATTATGTACATAGAAACATACATACATACATAGAGATAGCTAGGTAGGTGTTTATATATGTATATTATGTACATAGAAACATACATACATACATAGAGATAGCTAGGTAGGTGTTTATATATGTATATTATGTACATAGAAACATACATACATAGAGACAGATAGCTAGATAGGTGTTTATATATGTATATTATGTACATAGAAACATACATACATAGAGACAGATAGCTAGATAGGTGTTTATATATGTATATTATTATGTGTAGTAATATGTACAGTCACAATCAAATATCCACCGACACTTTCCTTCCATCGTGCAAATAAATCAGTATCATATCAAAATATAATCATACAACAACAACACCTTACGTCAACTCAACCCCCTCAATTATTATTATTATTATTATTATTATGAGGTGCTGCAAAATCATACACGTGTTATTTATTACCAAGATTATTATTATTATTATTATTATTATTATTATTATTATTATTATTATTATGAGGTGCTGCAAAATCATACACGTGTTATTTATTACCAAGATTATTATTATTATTATTATTATTATTATTATTATCATGAGGTGCTGCAAAATCATACACGTGTTATTTATTACCAAGATTATTATTATTATTATTATTATTATTATTATTATTATTATTATTATTATTATTATTATTATTATCATGAGGTGCTGCAAAATCATACACGTGTTGTTCTTTATTACCAAGATATTTATTACTACGATAGAAGGAAAGTGTCGGTGGATATTTGATTGTGGCTGTACACTCGCGGTCAGAAATTGTGTCCCGATCCCCAGGCAAGATGAATCGCAAACATAGAAACATAATAGTTAGGTATCACACTAACTAACTAACTAACCCTGAAGGATATAGTGTCCCAGGGTATTGTGTCAAGGATTCCCATCTCAGCGTGTTCCACATCCAAGGAGAGAAAGTCGATGTGTGTTCTTCCCAGGGCTTTCATTACAGTATACAGAGGAACACACTGTACTCCCACCATATCACCACGCTGTACAAAAACACACACACAAATTACATCATTACAGTGTACAGAAAAAAACACACACACACACTAGTTAAATCACCAGTCTGTACAAACACACACACACACATTACATCATTACAGTCTGTACAAAAACACACACACACACACACTATTTAAATCACCTGTCTGTACAAAAACACACACACACACACACACATTACATCATTACAGTGTACAGAAAAAAACACACACACACACTAGTTAAATCACAAGTCTGTAAAAAAACACACACACACACACACACACACACACACACACACACTAGTTAAAAGAAATATACTTGAAAATAATTAAGTATATCAAGCCTATAAAAAAAAACACACACACATACACACACACACACTAGTTAAAAGAACCTACTATGACCTAACCTACCATGACCAAACCTGACCTAACCTAACCTACTATGACCCAACCCAACCTAACCTACCATAACCTAACCTAACCCAACCTAACCTAACCTAACCTACCATAACCCAACCCAACCCAACCCAACCCAACCTAACCTAACATAACCTAACCTAACCTAACCTACCATAACCCAACCCAACCTAACCTAACCTAACCTAACCTACCATAACCCAACCCAACCCAACCCAACCCAACCTACCATAACCTAACCTAACCTAACCTAACCCAACTCAACCCAACCTAACCCAACCTACCATGACCTAACCAAACCTGACCTAACCTAACCTACTATGACCCAACCCAACCCAACCTACCATAACCCAACCCAACCATAACCCAACCCAACCCAACCCAACCTAACCCAACCTAACCTAACCTAACATAACCTAACCCAACCCAACCCAACCTACCATAACCTAACCTAACCTAACCTAACCTAACCCAACCCAGCCCAACCTAACCCAACCTACCATGACCTAACCTAACCTAACCTAACCTACCATGACCTAACCTAACCCAACCTACCATAACCCAACCCAACCCAACCCAACCTACCATGACCTAACCTAACCCAACCCAACCCAACCCAACCTAACCTAACCCAACCTAACCCAACCTACCATGACCCAACCCAACCCAACCCAACCTAACCCAACCTACAATAACCTAACCTAACCTATCCTAACCTAACCTACCATAACCCAACCCAACCTAACCCAACCCAACTTAACATAACATAACCTAACCTAACCTACCATAACCCAACCCAACCTAACCCAACCTAACCTAACCTAACCTATCCTAACCCAACCCAACCCAACCCAACCTAACATAACCTAACCTAACCTAACCTAACGTACCATAACCCAACCCAACCCAACCCAACCCAACCAACCTAACCTACCATAACCCAACCCAACCCAACCTACCATGACCTAACCTAACCTAACCTAACCTAACCTAACCTAACCTAACCTACCATAACCTAACCTAACCCAACCCAACCTACCATAACCCAACCTAACCCAACCAAACCCAACCCAACCTAACCTAACCTACCATGACCTAACCTAACCTATCCTAACCTAACCTACCATAACCCAACCCAACCTAACCTAACCTAACCTACCATAACCCAACCCAACCCAACCCAACCTACCATAACCTAACCTAACCTAACCTAACCTAACCCAACCCAACCCAACCTAACCCAACCTACCATGACCTAACCCAACCTAACCTAACCTAACCTACCATAACCCAACCCAACCTACCATGACCTAACCTATCCTAACCTAACCTAACCTACCATAACCCAACCTAACCTAACCTACCATAACCTAACCCAACCCAACCTAACCCAACCTAACCTAACCTAACCTAACCTACCATAACCCAACCCAACCTACCATGACCTAACCTAACCTAACCTAACCTAACCTCGTGGACTGACTGACTGACCTGTGTGGTATTATCGTTGAACTGAGTAAGTCTAGATGAGCCGAGAGAGATGTGTTTTTCAAGGAGTGGGTTGGGATCAGCGTTGGGGTCGTAATGATGGTTACTGTCCTCGGGGGAATCAGATCCTACAGTGAAATTCTCCTGTGGAAGTCGAAATTTAGTTGGTGAGATGATTTGATTGTGAGTGCAGAGAGAGAGAGAGAGAGATGATGTGGGTGTAATTAGAGAGAGAGAGAGAGAGAGATGATGATGATGTTGTGGGTGTAATTAGAGAATGAGAGAGAGGTGATGTGACAGAGAGAGAGATGATGTGGGTGTAATTAGAGAGAGAGAGATGTTGTGGGTGTAAATAGAGAGAGGGAGAGAGAGAGGTGATGTGAGAGAGATGTTGTGGGTGTAAATAGTGATAGAAAGAGAGAGAGAGATGTTGTGGGTGTAAATAGAGAGAGAGAGAGAGAGATGATGTGGGTGTAACGAGAGAGAGAGAGAGAGAGAGATGTTGTGGGTGTAAATAGAGAGAGAGAGAGAGAGATGATGTTTGTGCAGAGAGAGAGAGAGAGAGATGTTGTGGGTGTAATTAGAGAGAGAGAGAGAAAGATGATGTGGGGTGTAAATAGATAGAGAGAGAGAGATGTTGTGGGTGCAAATAGAGAGAGAGAGAGAGATGTTGTGGGTGTAAATAGAGAGAGAGAGAGAGAGAGATGATGTGGGTGTAAATAGAGAGAGAGAGATGTAGGTGTAAATAGAGAGAGAGAGATGTTGTGGGTGTAAATAGAGATAGAAAGAGAGAGAGAGAGAGAGATGTTGTGGGTGTAATAAGAGAGAGAGAGAGAGAGAGAGAGAGAGAGAGAGAGATGATGTGGGTGTAATTAGAGAGAGAGAGAGAGAGAGATGATGTGGGTGTAATTAGAGAGAGAGGGAGAGAGATGATGTGGGTGTAATTAGAGAGAGAGAGAGAGAGATGATGTGGGTGTAACGAGAGAGAGAGAGATGTAGGTGTAAATAGAGAGAGAGAGATGTTGTGGGTGCAAATAGAGAGAGAGAGAGAGAGATGATGTGGGTGTAATTAGAGAGAGAGAGATGTTGTGGGTGTAATTAGAGAGAGAGAGAGAGAGAGAGAGAGAGAGAGAGAGAGAGAGAGAGAGAGAGAGAGAGAGAGAGAGAGAGATGTTGTGGGTGCAAAGAGAGAGAGAGAGATGATGTGGGTGCAAATAGAGAGAGAGAGAGATGATGATGTGGGTGTAACGAGAGAAAGAGAGATGATGTGGGTGCAAAGAGAGAGAGAGAGAGAGAGAGAGAGATGATGTTTGTGCAGAGAGAGATATATATAGAGAGAGATGATGTGGGTGCAAAGAAAGAGATAGAGAGAATGAGAGAGAGATGATGTGGGTGTAAATAGAGAGAGAGAGAGATGTTGTGGGTGTAAAAAGAGAGAGAGAGAGATGATGTTGTTGGTGTAAATAGAGATAGAGAGAGATGTTGTGGGTGCAAAGAGAGAGAGGGAGATGATGTGGGTGTAATGAGAGAGAGAGAGAGAGAGAGAGATGTTGTGGGTGTAAATAGAGATAGAAAGAGAGAGAGAGAGAGATGTTGTGGGTGCAAAGAGAGAGAGAGAGATGATGTGAGTGCAAAGACAGAGAGAGAGAGAAAGATGATGTGAATGCAAATAGAGAGAGAGAAAGAGAGAGAGATGATGTGAGTGCAAAGACAGACCGAGAGAGAGAGATAATGTGAATGCAAAGACAGACAGAGAGAGAGAGAGAGATGATGTTTGTGCAATGAGAGAGAGAGAGAGAGAGAAAGATGATGTGGGTGCAATGAGAGAGAGAGAGAGAGATGATGTGAATGCAAAGACAGACAGAGAGAGAGAGAGAGAGAGACACAGCCAGAGAGAGATGATATAACTAACCTGGGATGGAAAAGGCTTAGTATTCAGACACATATTGAGGGCCCAACTTTTTCTTCGCTTCAGTATCAATTGGGCAAAGAAATCTGGGTTGGCCTCCACCAGCAGTCCACGCCAACCAAACTCATGTTCCAAGTATAATGTGTTGGACAGGAACTCTCCATCGTAGGCCCCTGCTTCGAGGAATGTCCCGGGTCTTGTTATCTGTGTGTGGGTTGGTTGGTTAATTGGTTGGAGAGAGAGAGAGAGAGGGTAGGGTGGTTGTGTGGTTAGTTGTGTGTGTGTGTGTTGGTTGGTTGGTTGGTTAGACAGACAGACAGAGGATTAAAGAGAGAGAGAGAGAGAGGGTAGGGTGGTTTAGTGTTGGTTGGTTGGTTGGTTGTGTGGTTGGTTGGTTGGTTGGTTGTGTGGTTGGTTGGTTGGTTAGACAGACAGACAGAGGATTAAAGAGAGAGAGAGAGAGGGTAGGGTGGTTGTGTGGTTAGTGTGTGTGGTTGGTTGGTTGGTTAGTTAGACAGACAGACAGAGGATTAAAGAGAGAGAGAGAGAGAGAGAGAGAGGGTGGTGTAGTGTTAGTGTGTGTGTGTGGGGGTTGGTTGGGTGAATTATTTAATGAATTTGGTGAGTAAACTATCACCCCCCTAACCCCCCCCCCAAGCCTGTCCCCCTATTCCCGCACCCCCTTAATTAATTATACTTACCTCATCTACATACAGTTCATCTATCTACTTACCTCATCTACATACATGTCATCTATCTACTTACCTCTTCTCCATACAGTTCATCTATCTACTTACCTCTTCTCCATACAGTTAATCTATCTACTTACCTCATCTACATACATGTCATCTATCTACTTACCTCATCTCCATACAGTTAATCTATCTACTTACCATACAGTTTCTCTATCTACTTACTTTATCTACATACAGTTACTCTATCTACTTACCTCATCTCCATACAGTTAATCTATCTACCTACCTCATCTACATACAATTCATCTATACATCTACTTACCTCATCTACATACAATTCACATATCTACTTACCTCATCTACATACAGCTCATCTATCTACCTACCTCATCTACATACAATTAATCTATACATCTACTTACCTCATCTCCATACAGCTCTTCAATCTTGCCCAAAATAAACTCCTGTGAAGGGCTATAAGAACCCCCCCCTTCACCACCCCCTTCACCACCACGATAATGATTCACTTCTTGATGTAGTCCACTCAAAAAATATGACAAGTTGTATGGAAGTCGGGATGGAGGGACAAGTTGTGATCTCACCCAACGTACAAGACTTGGGTCATCTTGTAGAGGAGGTCCACGAAGTATTTGATCCAAGTGGTCTGAGGTAAATAGTGGAAAATTAGAATCTTTCGTGTGTGTGTGTGTGTGTGAAATATTAACACAGACAATACAACTCTTTCGTGTGTGTGTGTGTGTGTGTGTGTGTGAAATATTAACACAGATAATATAACTCTTTCTTGTGTGTGTGTGTGTGTGTGTGTGTGTGTGTGTGTGTGAAATATTAACACAGATAATACAACTCTTTCGTGTGTGTGTGTGTATGTGTGTGTGTGTGTGTGAAATATTAACACAGACAATCAATTCAAATCTTACTTGTGTGTGTGTGTGTGTGTGTGTGTGCATCTGTGTGTGTGTGAAATATTAACACAGACTATACAACTCTTTCGTGTGTGTGTGTGTGTGTGAAATATTACCACAGACAATACAACTCTTTC
Source organism: Petrolisthes cinctipes (assembly GCA_033782935.1). Classification (NCBI taxonomy): domain Eukaryota; kingdom Metazoa; phylum Arthropoda; class Malacostraca; order Decapoda; family Porcellanidae; genus Petrolisthes; species Petrolisthes cinctipes. Next base: position 58,579 of record JAWQEG010006202.1, read on the forward strand.
GTGTGTGTGTGTGTGTGTGTGAAATATTAACACAGACTATACAACTCTTTCGTGTGTGTGTGTGTGTGTGAAATATTAACACAGATAATACAACTCTTTCTTGTGTATGTGTGTGTGTGTGTGTGAAATATTAACACAAATAATACAACTCTTTCGTGTGTGTGTGTGTGTGTGTGTGTGAAATATTAACACAGATAATACAACTCTTTCGTGTGTGTGTGTGTGTGTGTGTGTGTGTGTGTGAAATATTAACACAGACAATACAACTCTTTCTTGTGTGTGTGTGTGTGTGTGTGTGTGTGTGTGTGATTTTGACACAGACATTACCCAAAAATAAGACAATACAAATCTTTCTTATGTGTGTGTGTGTGTGTGTGTGTGTGTGTGTGTGTGTGTGTGTGTGTGTGTGTGTGTGTGTGTGTGTGTGAAATATTAACACAGACAATACAAATCTTTCTTATGTGTGTGTGTGTGTGTGTGTGTGTGTGTGTGTGTGTGTGTGTGTGTGTGTGTGTGTGTGTGTGTGTAATATTGATAATAATTGCTCACATTCCTCACAGCTTCCTTCATACGCTGGGAAGATGAAGATGACATTGAAGATCATTACAAGACTTGCAGTACCCACAACAAAACCAGCCCTACTTCTGCAACACAGACATATTGCACAGTTAATTATTGCAAACATATTTATTACAATTGCACGTACCCTGCTCCTGAGACACAGACATATTGCACAGTTAATTATTGCAAACATATTTATTACAATTGCACGTACCCTGCTCCTGAGACACAACAGACATATTGCACACTTAATTGTTGCAAACATTATATTTATTACAATCACACCCTACTCCTGCCTGCAACACAGACATATTGCACAGTTAATTATTGCAAACATTATATTTACCGTATTACAATCACACCCTACGCCTGCAACACAGACATATTGCACAGTTAATTATTGCAAACATTATATTTATTACAATCACACCCTAGCTACTCTTGCAACACAGACATATTGCACAGTTAATTATTGCAAACATATTTATTATAATCACACCCTACTCCAGCAGCTGCAACACAGACATATTGCACAGTTAATTATTGCAAACATTATATTTATTACAATCACACCCTATCTACTCTTGCAACACAGACATATTGCACAGTTAATTATTGCAAACATATTTATTGCAATCACACCTTACTCCTGCAACACAGACATATTGCACAGTTAATTATATATTGCATGAGAAAATGTATCACTTTAACACAAAACAGTATATGGGTTTTGTACTTACGGAGTTATCAATTTGACAGGCATTGTTATTATTGTTATTGTTATTATGTCATAAGTAACCAATGTTAATGTTATGTACTGGACATGCGTGGTCAAAAATAATAACCCACATAGGAGAAACTTACGTAAAATTTTGATAGCTTTCCTCTGTTCCTTAGCTGATAAAATTTCCAATAAATAGGTTAAGTACCATCTTTTAATTTAATACAAGCAGCTACGCACTATTTAAAACAATAACATCATATATGAACGTGAAAACATTAGACAGTAAATTGTTTGAGATACCCATATGTGGATGATTACTAATTACTGGCCGCGACTGTACATGCAATCTTCATAATCACATTAACGTTAGCTTCTATTCCTACTAGCTATTGTTAATTAATTGACTTTCACAACGCAGATGAAGCAAACAATACAATTTTTACTTTCATTTTTCAAGCTATCTATTGTTTTTCCATCGGGCACACCTGTATGGTTCTTTAAACTTTCTTTTCTTTACGTCTAATCAGTATAAAACAACCAACTATATTATGAGTGTTCACCTAAGCACTGTACGTAACAGATCAAAATATATTACTGTCGATTTATCCTGGTCTACCCCGCCACGTCTTTCAACCCTCAGGCACTCACACATAGAAAACATTGTATTTACAGGAAAACTACAGTAAATATGGCACTAGCATTTGGTAAACCTGATTTCTTTATATTAATTTAACCCACAGTCCACTCAACCTTCTACCCAGGATCCAATCCGGTTGCAGTACACCTCACGTGGATTTTTGATCCATGTGGGCAGATCTCGTCAAAATCCACTAGAAAGTGACCAAATCCTACAACAATCTTTATGGTAGTGAAATCACACTGTCGTGATGATCATTCCTTTCCTCTCTCTAGACCACTGAATATGGTGGCAGTGTCCACCGAAACTGTTTGGGAAAATATATTCTTTCCGTCGACAAGAGTGGGTTTTATTCAACAATCTTAATTAATTCTAGCCCTGTGAGGGATGGCTAATATTCACAGAGAATAAAGTCATCCCCCTGGGCAGTTGTCTGGGGAGTTGGTTAGCATGCTCTGGCCTTCTCCTTTTTTATTATATGCCTTTGCAACAACAATAATATGTCTTCTAACATTCCGAGCATTAAAATTTGGAAAACCGGAGTACTTGATGAATCTTTTAAGAGGTTTTCAAGTAAATACCTCAATGGAACTCAGGCATAGTGATGAACAATACAGGTTAAATAAACCAAGGAGTAATCTGACAATGGGTTTCACAGCGTTTGAAAGGTGTGCACCAATAAGGCTCTTTAATAGATTGCCATTAAATGTCCCGAGTAGTGAAAATTGCACGATTTTTAAGAAAAGACTAAAACACATCTGTTGGCTGAGTATTACAAGTTATTATAATGTTTAATAATATTGAGTTAGGCTGGTGAAGCGGGGCATAGAATATCCAACAACAAGTAACAAGTAATTATAAGTAACAAGAAAGTGAGGATGTTCCGTTACAAAAGTGAAAACATAAACACAGACACAAACATACAAACAAAAGATAAACAAACTTAGATGATGTGACGTGTAATAATTAAATTGATAAGAAGATTATTAAGACCACAACTGTTACAAAATTACTTAATTATCAAACTAACACCAAACAACAAAGGTATAAAAAGAAAACACAAACACAGACAAACAAAATACAAACATACAAACAAAAGATAAATGGATAATAAAGTGACGTGTAATAATTAAGTTGATAAGAAGATTATTAACACCACGACTGTTACTTAATTATCAAACTGTTACTTAATTACGTGTTACTTAATTATCAGTTACTTAATTATCAAATTGTTACGTGTTACTTAATTACTTGTTACTTAATTATCAAATTGTTACGTGTTACTTAATTACTTGTTACTTAATTATCAAATTGTTACGTGTTACTTAATTACTTGTTACTTAATTATCAAATTGTTACGTGTTACTTAATTACTTGTTACTTAATTATCAAATTGTTACGTGTTACTTAATTACTTGTTACTTAATTATCAAATTGTTACGTGTTACTTAATTACTTGTTACTTAATTATCAAATTGTTACGTGTTACTTAATTACTTGTTACTTAATTATCAAACTGTTATGTGTTACTTAATTACTTGTTACTTAATTATCAAACTGTTATGTGTTACTTAATTATTAAACTGTTACTTAATTATCAAACTGTTACGTGTTACTAAATTACTTGTTACTTAATTATCAAACTGTTACGTGTTACTTAATTATGTGTTACTTAATTAATTGTTACTTAATTATCAAGCTAACACCAAACAACAGAGGTAAAATACGTGTTAGAATTAAGTTGATTAATTATAAAAACAACTTAATTATCAAACTTACTTAATTACTTGTTATTTATTTACTTGTTACTTACTTACGTGTTACTTAATTATCAAACTGTTACTTATTAAGCTAACACCAAACAACAGAGGTAAAATATGTGTTAGAATTAAGTTGATTAATTATAAAACAACTTAATTATCAAACTTACTTAATTACTTGTTACTTAATTATCAAACTGTTACGTGTTACTTAAATATCAAACTGTTACTTGTTAATTA
>JAWQEG010006203.1:0-46923 GCA_033782935.1 Petrolisthes cinctipes
ACCACCACCACCACCACTCTATTCCAGTCACCCTCTCTGCATGCACCACCTCACCACCAATATTCGTGCCGTCTGTGAACCTCGCTACTATACCATTCCAGACGCAACAATAACTTCAACTCTGACCTACACTAACTACACCCTCAGTATTCTCTTGCACTTCCCAGATGTGGATTGAAACTCTCCTCTCGGGGATTAACAATCTCGAGCGCTCGGTCGGCTCACACTCATGTTTATTTATATATATTATTATTATTATTGAGGATTTCAGGCTTTTGATGCTTTTTCTATATAGCCTAATAACTTTCTCTCATGGGCAATTCACATTTGCATCATAGCACACATTTATATTACCGGGTATGTATATTTAATTTTCTTCAGTTTTCTGGTGATGAATACTGTACACGTTACTATCATGCACTCAAAGCTGACCTTCATGTGTTACTTTCATCACCTGCATGTATGTATTTGTGTGTATTGGTTGATGTGTTGTATAAGTCCATACCGATCCAAATTTACCACAGTATGGCAGTGAATAATTCAGAGTCACAGGGGTCGTCGTTAAGGCAGACAACAACAAAGGGAGCAGCCTTAGATGGGAGGTCCGGCAACTCCCATGCTCTTTGATCAGTGATTGGGAGGGAGGGAGTATTTCAAAGGTCCGAACCCAAAGCGACTGACTGGAAAATACATGTGTGTGTGTGTGTGTGAGAGAGAGAGAGAGAGAGAGAGAGAGAGAGAGAGAGAGAGAGAGAGAGAGAGAGAGAGAGAGAGAGAGATTAATAACCGAAGTGTTGGTGTGTTGTGCAGCAGGCGAGAGTTAAGGTGAGAGACAACATACAGTGCCATTAGTGCTTATGAGACTGTAAATAGAGTGCATCCCTATGACCAGATAAGCTGGCTTGGTAAATGCATGCAGGGAGTTGATGTTGGTGATGGTGGTGGTGGTGGTGGGGTGAAGTAGAGTAGAGTAGAGTAGAGGAGACTTGCCAATGTACAGTCACAATCAAATATCCACCGACACTTTCCTTCCATCGTAGTAAATATCTTGGTAATCAAGAACAACACGTGTATGATTTTACAGCACCTCATAATAATAATAATTGAGAGGGTTGAGTTGACGTAAGGTGTTGTTGTAAGATTATATTTTGATATGATACTGATTTATTTGCACGATGAAAGGAAAGTGTCGGTGGTGATTTGATTGTGGCTATATGTGCTGGTCCATCTTGACAGTGGGGTTTAATGGGTGAATGAGAGGAGTTACTATTATAATTATCCAGGGCAGAGCTTGAGCTTCTGTTTACCTTCGATTATTTTCGTACTACACAAAGCCCATTTTCAAAGAGATTGGTAAATGTTCAGTGTTGCAGCGAAACGTGTTAGAGGATAGAGAAGAAAGTGTATCCGTCCGTGTTTCTCTTTCCCCTCATCCGCACCCGTAATTTACAAAACTATACAGATACACATTAATATTGGTACACACACACACACACACACACACACACACACACACACACTGAAAGAGAGATAGAGAAATATACAGAAGCCGACAGAGACAGGCAGGAAGGAACACACAGACATGCAAAAATACCCACACAAAAGAACAAACAGAGAGGCCGACGTGCACACAATCATTGAAAACCATACAGGGCAACAGTATTCTCACGTATATACAACTATACACAAACAGAATGGCAAAAACACTCGTGTTTGCAAATATGCATGGACACTCATACACACAAGCCCATCGAAAACACACACACAAAGTTATAGTGTAAACAATAACAAAAACAAACAAAAAGAAAATAATGTATGATATAAAAAAGACAATAATGATGAAAATACAAGGAGGATTTAAAACATTAGCTATAGCTATCATATAAAATTATACAGGTGAAAGAATTTAACTGGATAAAAAATATAGGAAAGGACATGGTGATAGAAAGTAATAGGGGCAGACAGACAGACAGACACACAAGCAAATTAAATCCACTTAACACAGAAGCAATAAAGGACCGAGAGCCATGCAAGAGACAAAGCTGTTAGGCTACACTGACAGACATTGACACACTACAGCCACACACTTGCTAGATAGGTCCAATACACACACATAGACACACACCTAGACAGACAAGCACGTGGAGAAGGATACATACATACATACATACAGTCTTGCTCGGAATGAAACACTGGTATATTAATTTCGTGTCGCATCCGCACCTCCAATTTTATATATGAAAACAGGAATTTAAAGAGAGGTTTGTGTACGTTTTATCGCGAATAAAGGAGTCCAAAAGGAGGTCTGTGTCCGTGAATACTGATCCTGTGTAAGTTTGTTATTTCCTTCGTGACAATAGGAAAGTGTGGTGTCAACTGTCGGACATTGAAGGAACCAAACTCTGTGTGTGTGTGTGTATGTGTGTGTGTGTGAGAGAGAGAGAGTGTGTGTGTGTGTGTGTGTGTTGCAGTGTGTGTGTGTGTTGCAGTGTGAGAAAGTGTGTGTGTGTGTGTGTGTGTGTTGCAGTGTGTGTGTGTGTGTTGCAGTGTGAGAAAGTGTGTGTGTGTGTGTATGTGTGTGTGCTGCAGTGAGAGAGAGAGAGAGAGAGAGAGTGTGTGTGTGTGTGTGTGTGTGTGTATGTGTGTGTGTAAGCTGCAGTGGGAGTGGGAGGTGAGAGACAACACAGACTGCCATTAGTGCTTATGTGAAGGTAAATAGAGTTTGTTTGTGTGCTCGGATAAGCAGCTCGGGGTAAACGGGGGGAAGGGTTAAGTAGAGGAAGGATATTCTCTCTCTCTCTCTCTCTCTCTCTCTCTCTCTCTCTCTCTCTCTCTCTCTCTCTCTCTCTCTCTCTCTCTCTCCACACACACACACACACACACACACACACACACACACACACACACACACAAGCACGCAAACAAACAAGCACACACACACACACACACACACACACACACACACACACACACACACACAACACACACACACACACACACACAAACAATCTAACACACACACACACACACAGATGAAAGACAATGTAACTAATTTCCTTACTATAACACCGAACAATGTATATATTCAATGAGACGAACTGCTCAAGTGTTATGATGTAAACAAGACACCAGCCACCCACCAGAGGCGCTGCTGTCTGTCCAATGATTAGGCTACACTGGATGGCGTGTGAGTGATTAATTCCATTGCCTGTGTTGGGTGTTGTCAAAATAGTAACAATACTCATGTGTGGTTTCGTTCACGTTGTATTCAGAACTGTATAGGCCTAAGTGATATATATATTTTGGTTACCGTATCCTCCTTTATTCTCGATGTATATGTATATATATATATGAATTTCATTATGAGGTTTGATACAAGATGAAGAAGAGGCGTCCCTATAGATGCAAATAAGATTATCTGCATTATTATTATATAAAATTTCCTCTAACAATATTGAAGCACATTTGTTTTTCTCATACAGTCACACATCATAATTATTCACCTCCACCAACTCTACCAAGACAACAACAACACTCCTTCAAACTCAAGATCATTCATTGTTACTGGATGTATCTAATTATAAAAAGAAAAAAACTTTAATGTTTCAAATAAATTCGAACTTTCTTTCTACTTTTTAAGGGGGCAGTATACTATGTTGGTAAATCTGGAGCAGCTGGCTGATTTCTCCAAAGTATTCCAAGCAACAGACCACGCATTACGTTTTCTTACTCTAGCCTAGTCCTACTTCCTGGCATACTATGTAGGAATCATGGTGTTGTAATGTACAGCCACAATCAAATATCCACCGACACTTACTTCCCTTCCATCGTAGTAAATATCTTGGTAATAAAGAACAACACGTGTATGATATTCCAGCACCTCATTATAATAATCGAGGGGGTTGTTGAGTTGACGTAAAATGATGTAAGATTATATTCTGATTTGAGACTGATTTATTTGAACGATGGAAGGATGGTGTAGGTGGTTATTTGATTGTGGCTGTACCAACATTATATTACCCCCGTAACCTTTACAATAACTCGAACCTAACCGGATGCACTCACGACAAGAACTCATAATAATGTGATGGGGAATATTGTACACCTTCTGAGTCTGTGTTTATTATACCCACAACGGATATCGCCGGCAATATTACACACGTCGGATATTGTGTTGGTACGGCTTATTCCGTCCCAACCGATCACGTTATTACCAGCTATAGGGTGGTGGTGGAGGGGTGGTGGTGTTGGTGGGGGAGGAGTGGAGGGGAGGTATAGAGGTGTGGAAGGGGAGGTGTAGAGGAGAGGGATGGGAGGTGTAGAGGTGTGGAAGGGGAGGTGTAGAGGTATGGGAGGTGTAGAGGTGTGGGAGGGGAGGGGAGTGTAGAGTTGTGGTGTGGAAGGGGAGGTGTAGAGGAGAGGGATGTGAGGTGTGGAGGTATGGGAGGGGAGGGAAGAGGATGGGGACGGGATATGTAGATGTGTGTGGGGGGGGGAGGGGCAAGGAGAGAGATGGGAGGTGTAGAGGTGTGAGTCTGTGTTGGGGGGTAGGAAAGAGATAGGTGTAGAGGTGTGTGTAGTGGGCGAGGATGGGGACAGGAGGCAGGGTGATGCAGCGTTGAGTAATATGGTGGAAATGTGTTCCAGGGAAGGTGAAGGATACTGTGATATTGTCGGCGAATTATGCACTGGAAGAAAAGTAATGACCGTGAGTGATATAATTGTTACCTAGTAAACTATTCCCATAACTGACATCTATCTCGCAATGCGTCTAGGCATCTCGAACAAAATTTGACATGATTTTGAACCTCTCAAGTGTTTGGCTTCACGGATTATTATTATTATTATTTTTATTATTATTATTATTATTATTATTATTATTATTATTATTATTATTATTATTATGACAATCAATGAAGGCGACCCGCTGGAAGGTTAAGATTTGAGTCCAACCTAAGAATCACACAGGGCCCAACGAGCGGCACAACACCGATGTGAAACAGAAGAAACTGTATAGATACTACGAACGGAGAAGAAAAGAGTTGACACGCCTTTTGAATGTCTCACAATTAGGCGAATGTACAATATCATTAGGCAGAGATTTCCACCACCCAACAGAGGTGATGAAAAAAAGTTCGAGAATACTGAGACGTATTAAATCACCTGGCAGCAAGTGAACGGTCATTAAGGTGGCAATTCTTTTTTGGTATATTGGAGTGCCTTGATTCCTCCTAAGTATGCTAGGAAACAGGACCAGAAGAGCAAAAATAATTGTGCTTTTTTGCTTGGAATAGTTTGGAGGATTCAGTTGCTCCAGAATTACCAAAACAAAACTTCCCCATTAAGCTCACTAGAGTATCGTGTAATGCGGGATCTAATCAATAAGCGGACACTCAGCCATTAGTACTCATCTCTCAATAAGGAAAACAAAATAAAAATAAAGGTCACTTAGGGGGAGTCATACACTTTAAGCACAATAGAGCGCCTAAATCCCTCCAAAGTAGCCTATGCCAGGAAACAGGACCAGATGAACAAAAATAATGTTAGCCTGTTGCCTGGAAGGAATCATTTGCTCCAGATATACCAACACTGTACAACCCCCTTAAATCAGAGGCCACAAGGTCAACCCCACACAAATAACCCCCACAAGCACCACCCAAACCCTAGAGGTGTATTGATTCCTAGTCAGGGGTGGGGAGGGGGGAGGGGGGAGGGTTGATGGGGTGCGGGGGGGAGAGGCAGGACAGGGGTAGAATATACTAAGATGTAAGCACCATTCATTCATAAGAGTGATTGAGCCGTTTTTCTCTGAACTTCTTTCTCGTGTGTGTGTGTGTGTGTGTGTGTGTGTGTGTGTGTGTGTTCTCTATCTATTTATCAGTCACTCCCTCTACCTCTATTATATTCCATGCATCTACCTCTCTCTGTACCCATTTAACCAATTATCTATCAACATATCTTTACCTCTATCACTATAATATATCTATCAATCTATCTGTCTTTAGCCTGCTCCCACCACTTACGCTCTCTGTGTATTCTCTGCAGGTATCTATCTATCCACATAGGCCTACATCTCTATCTGCAATCCCTCTCTCAATGCTAACTTGCTTCAGTCTCTCTTTACATCCTCACTCTTTCTCTTCCTCCCTTCATTGTACTAGTTTGTTTTGCCTTCCCATCTGATTTTCTATCTCAACCCAATTCTCTTTCTCCTTCGTTAGCCTACCTGTTAATTTTTTTATACTTCTCTCTCTCTCTCTCTCTCTCTCTCTCTCTCTCTCTCTCTCTCTCTCTCTCTCTCTCTCTCTCTCTCTCTCTCTCTCTCTCTCTCTCTCTCTCTCTCTCTCTCTCTCTCTCAGGTTGGTTTTCATTTTCTCCCCCTCTCTCATTCACCCTCTCCTCCAGTTTCTATCTCTTTATCACTTCTCTCTTGTTTCTCTGTTTATGTGCTTCGTCGTTACACTCGATTCTTTCTACTTCATCCCTTTCCCAATTCTCTTCTCATTTCTCTTTCAACCTCTCCTTCGCTCGTCCTATGTTTTTTGCTTCATATAGGCTTGCCCCTTTCTACCTGCCTGCCTGCCTACCTACCTCTATGTGTGTGTGTGTGTGTATGTTGTATGTGTGTGTCAGTCAGCGTACATTACATGTGCATTGTATATGTATACTGGTGTGTGCGTTTGAGAAAATTTTAATCTCTATGTATGGTACAATACATTTGTCACTACGTGCAAGGACACGTGCATGCACAAGGTTAAATGTATGGTACCGTACTGATATTGTTGTGTTGTGTCCTGTATGTAATAGATAAGTCTATGTTGATACAAGTGACACATTGGATGTTAAATTTCAGGATCAGATAAGTCAACGGATTCAGATATGGATGTCACACGCACCTTTCCTGCCGAGGCCTACTCAAAATAACATTTACACATCTTCGCTGATGCGGATGTTAATGCTCTTAAGATCTGTATGTTCTGGAGAAAAATATTGAACATTAACGCCAAAAAGCAAAATAATGCGGTACAGTAACCATCACATACTGATGTTGAAATGTGTCGGTCAACTAATAGTCACCATTGGTGTTATAAACATAGAAGAAACTTTTGGTTCATAGGAATTGAACACTGAAAATTATGAAGCATGATTTTGCTAGAACGAAGGATTAATGTAACAGTGAATATTTCTCCGTCGTGGTGTGCTTCCCTTTCTCTCTTAATTAAACAGTTTCTTCCACCATCAATGCTTCACAGAACTTGCAAACTGTATCCACTTCCACCAAGAAATCCAAAACTAACTCGTCATGAAAACTCGATCTTTATCTCAACAACAAAATTATGGAATGACCTGCCGTCCTCTGTATTCCCTTATCTTACGACCTTGCTTCCTTCAAGTGGGTTGTATGTTTGACAGTATTTGCATATAGACTAGTATTTGTCCAGTGGTTGTATGACACTGACTTTTATACCTTCATCAACATATTGTGTACGTAAATGAATCCGTCTACAACCTGTGTACGTAAATGAATCCGTCTACAACCTGTGTACGTATATGAATCTGTCTACAACCTGTGTACGTAAATGAATCCGTCTACAACCTGTGTACGTAAATGAATCCGTCTATAACCTGTGTACGTAAATGAATCCGTCTACAACCTGTGTACGTAAATGAATCCATCTATAACATGTGTACGTCTGAGAATCATGGTTGGACTCCAAGTGCACAACAAATCAACAGGATGGTTCGTATAGGACGGTATGATATTATGTGTTGTTGCTGTCTCCCATCTGGTTAGCATATTCTTCCATTATGAAATTCGCGTTCCATCTGTGATTAAGCACCGTACGTATTCAGACATTACATGACTTCGCTTGGTGCCGCCCTAGACTCTGTTGTTGCCGTGATTTTAATTAATGATACACCGTGCTGCCTCGGAAGTGAACCAGAATACATATAGTCGTAGGCAAGAATGTAAACGAAAAAAAAGTCGTCCATTGTGATGAAACTGTGAAATGTGATGCTGACTCTTGTATACAGGAAAATGTTGATGTTGGTTCGTTACCTCACATGAAAAAATCGCAACTGGTTGAATTCACATTTACTGAGACAATACTTCCTTCAACTGTTAATTGTGTCATTCGTAAGTATCCTTGATTAATTTCATCGTCTTTCATCGATCCATTCAATCGTGTATAGTGTCTCCTTTCATATCCTTTCTTTCTGTAACTCTACCTCGTTACCTGGTTTCTCCCGTCCTCTATATTCTTAATTTTTTATATCTTGGCATCTAGTCTTCCTAAGAATCTTTTCCCAAACCATCCACAAGTAATTAATCCTTCCTTTTTTTTTATCCCTTTCTCTTCAATATCCTTTTTTTATTCCTACCTCTCTTCAATATCCCTTTTTTATCCTTTTCTCTCTTCAATATCCTTTTTTTATTCCTGCCTCTCTTCAATATCCCTTTTTTATCCCTTTCTCTCTTCAATATCCTTTTTTTATTCCTTTCTCTCTTCAATATTCTTTTTTTTTTTATCTCTGCCTCTCTTCAATATCTTATTTACAAACATCCTTCCCATACAAGTGAGACGATATCTTTGGTCCTTCCTTCCCTCCTTTCTCCTTATGTCATCCCTTTCGAAGTTGCCCCATCCTATATACATCTAACCCACCCAAGGCGAGCGAGCAAGTAAGGAAATAAAAACAAAAATTAATCACCTTCATTCATTTTGTGGGTCAATGAGAGGGTCCGGCAGTAAGGGTGTCCACACTACATATTCATGAGGTGCTGCTGTAAGGGTAGGATATCTGGGCATGGAGATAAGGAACATGGAAGGGCCTCTCTTGTCCACTGGGGCGAGATACGAGGCGGCCCTCAATATCAGTAAGAGAAGGGTATCAGCCGAGAGGGGAATACATTTATCTTACGCCAAATATACACAGAGAAAAGCAGCTATTTACAGTATGTTCTACTTCCCAAGAACCAGAATGTTGAACAACTGTACAGGTCGTGTGAGATTTTACATCAGAATATACACATACTTCTTTGAGTTTCTGTTCAGTCACGGACATGCGTTTCGTCTCTATCAACCCTTAAATTATACTTAACTTTATAGATCGCGTATATCTACTGAGAAATGAGAATCTCTATACGTAAATCCAGCCGCATTATCTAGCTTGGGTCAGCTAAACCGCCAGTGGACTGATGACAGCAATATAACATGTGACTGTACAGTATATCTGAGGCGACGGATACGAGAGATTTAATAGTGGAGGCTCGCCACCGAATTTACATTTTGCTTTACTCTTTAAAAACTGCTGACGGAGACCCTGACCGAGGAAGGCACTCAGTCCGAAAGTTAAAAGAGCTACCTCAAATATCACATACAAATGCTTAAATCACATAAAATATACTCGGATTAACCCATACGATGATATTTGCTACGAGAAAAAACCCCGATGTAGGAGGTCACAGTGTTACAAAGTGATATAGAGTACTTTTGTCGCCCCCTTTGTTACCGTGAGTGGCAGCGGCACGGACTCGAACGCAGGGCAGCCAACAGCGCCACGAAGGCAAGCAATAAACCACAGGCTCTGATCTCGACTGTCAGTGTATCTGTGGGAGGTCCGGCAGTCCCTCGTCCTCTCTTGGAATACCAGATGACCACACACACACACACACACAGAGTCTGATGGACCACACTGTACAGGACAAGGCTATACAATTTCATCTCTACTGTCTTCACTAACTTTTCTATTCTGTTAATGTATGCATGTATGTATGTATGTGTATCAAATCCGTGTGAAAATCTGTAATATCATTTGTTGCTAAATATTCTTAGGAGCCACTCATTCGTTTTCTAACCTTACCTATTAAATGGGTAATTCTTTTTTGGTACTTTGGAGTGCCTTGATTCCTCCAAAGTATGCTAGGAAACAGGACCAGAATAGCAAAAGTAATGGTGTTCTGTTGCTTGGAATAGTTTGGAGGATTCAGTTGCTCCAGAATTACCAATACAAAACTTCCCCCTTAAAGAGGTCTTGATGATCTTGGAGGTGTATAAAGTTTAGTACTATGTATGACTCTCTTGTAATTCATTTTGAGACTGTTACAGATCCTGCTGCATTAAATTATAAAATACAAAAGTCTAGTTAAAGTAATGGGTACACGCGCAGTACATGTTCCGCTTTAACGCATCGGCTGTACACATTTTTAGTACATCTGCAGCGCACTTTAAAACGCTCTAGTACATCCGCATTACGTTGCTGAGAGGATTACAAAAGTATTCGCTTTCCAACAACAAACAACTATGAATAGAACAACCGTCGTATTGAAACATATTCTGCTCACAATATAAAATTATACCGTGCATCTTTACACTGAAAAATAATAACCCGAATTAATTAATACATTGAAAACAGTGGAAAAAAAATAAAACGTAATAATCTTAAAATGCAAAGCGATGAAGCAAACTCACACAGTCCTTGTTATTCTCTCCTCAGCTGAACATTTCAGGCCGAGGAAGAATAAAGTATCCAAATTAATATTCTTTCATTGGCATTAAGTCCCATTTACAGAACATATAATAACTCTTCATAATACAATGGGTCATATCCTTAAAAAAACTCGGCAGTACATTCCATCATCCCAGAGTCCATTACACATTACAGACAGACTTACAACACAACATGTAAATGAATACTATGGATATTTTTTACCCCTAGTGGTGCATGGTGATAAAAGGGTGTGTGTGTGTGTTTGTTTGGAGATGTGTGTGTACGTACGCTTGTGTACTTATGTTTGCGCGAGTTGTGTGTGTGTGCGCGTGTAGAATTGTGTGTATGCGTTTGTGTATGTGTGTGTGTGTGTGTGTGTGTGTGTGTGTGTGTGTGTGTGAGTTGGAGGGGATGCTTTATGAACCCTTGCTATCCACAACCGTAATAAAACACACCACTCCCTTTTACGATGTGGTGTGTGTGTGTGTGTGTGTGCGTGCGTGCAAAAGCTACTAACTCCATTTTCATTTGTAGGAGGAAACGTATTGAAAGCAGAGGGTATCGCTCGCTGAACCCTTTGCTTGAAACCTCTACATGCAATAAAAGACGAGAGAGAGAGAGAGAGAGAGAGAGAGAGAGAGAGAGAGAGAGAGAGAGAGAGAGAGAGAGAGAGAGAGAGAGAGAATAAACAGAAGCTATGGTATAAAAATCAATTAAACACACGCCAGTAGAAGCCACACTTTCTAATACCAGCTGTGACTGTGGGCTTAGAGGAAGGTTATAGTGCACCACCATCATTCAGGACAGGGACAACAAACAAAAACAACACCATAACAACACCATCAACACCATCAACAATCACTACTACCTTTCAATAGCGTTTACACAACAGTGAGGAACCTAAGGAGAAATTATTTTGTTGGTGAATTGGAAGGTCTCTGATTTCCTCAAATTAAGCCACGAAACAGATCTTTTAAGGGGGAAGTTTTGTATTGGTATTTCTGGAGCAACTGAATCCTCCAAACTATATATATATTCCAAGCAACAGAACACCATTACTTTTGCTATTATGGTCCTGTTTCCTGGCTTACATTGGAGGAATCAAGGCACTCCAAATTACCAAAAATGAATTATATGCCCCCTTAATAGAACCATTGGGGTGTCTGTTTTCGGGCATAGTTTGGAGGAATCAGTTACCTACCAATTCACCAACAAGAGAATCTCCCCTTAACTCTTCCACAAAGATGGGGGGGTCATTGCACCAAAAAAATTCCCTGACCATTGTTCAGGGTTGAGTGTCGAGTATTGGGAGTGTGAAAGTGCACGTGGGAAAATTATTGCTTTCGGTTGTGTTTGTGTGTGTATGTAGGTATGTATGTGTGTGTGTGTACGACGTCCGCATAGTCATCAGCAACGTCACTACGGTAAACGAAAAACTTATTAATCCCTAGGGAATATAACAGACTTCTCGTTCATTTTCACACTCATATATTTCAGCTACAATGTTTTTTTCATATTTTTTTTTTTTTCCAAATCTACAATTAATTAATTGGGATCGTTGGCCTGGTGATGCGAGGTACTGGTAGGACAGCAGTATGAAATCACACACAGACAAATAACAAGAGCGTTCAGGAACTGCATATACTGTACAGTCACGAGCACTAATTAGTATACAGCTTTGGTTGAAGCTTTTAACAGTCCAATTCACCAACGAACTAATTCCAATGGATATCTTATTGTGTATTTATTTACTGTCTCTAGGTATTCGAAGCACACCTGGATACTTATTAGTGCTCGTGACTACATACAGCAAAAATCCACACAGTACTTTTTGTGTAATCCATCTAACGAACAGACAAACAGACCCAACCAAGTACATATTCTCCAAGCAGAGCAAACAATGAGACTGACATGATGTTAGAGGTACGGTAGCTACAGTGAATGTATATGAGACAAAATATTGACCTTAAGTATGCACCAGCACACAGTAATCTATATCAACGCAACACAACACAATCATCACAATACTTCAACATACCATAGAACCCAACAACACCAACATTACTGATGCATTTCTGCAACACTAAGAACAACATAGTAATAATAAAATACAACCAACAATAACAACTACAAGAGCGATACAGTACAAATAAAATACGACACCCACACCAAGTGAAATTCCATTCTCAACAAATTGGCACTAGAGCGCAAAATAAATATATGCACCTGTATATATGCACATGTATGCATACATATGTATACCAACCCAAAAAACAAATGCCAACCCAGTCAAAACCTAAATACATCCAGACACTGTCGTGGACACGTGACATACGAAAAAAATGAAATATAAAAATGTGAATAAAAAAGAGGGGAATAAAAAATGGAGAGTCAGTTGTGGTGGGATGACAGGAGCAAGGGAACCAGTCCCAGGTTCGAACATTGCGACACTGATGGAAGTGAAGCCTGTATACTGCTTCAGGGTTTTCACCTATATGTCAAACTTTTCACTCCATCTATATAGAGGGTGTGTGTAGTGGTGACTGAGTGAGTGACGAGGCTGTCAGTGTGACGTCCCTTGTCTGTCAGTAACAGCTGCACCTGTTGGTTTTAGGTACAGTCATGGTGTTGACGAAAGGAATTTGCACAGACAGAACTGGGACTCAAACCCATGTTAGAAAGAAGGGTGTGTTTTATTTCTGGTAACAATAAAAGTCACTTGAGATTAATTGTGGGATGTGGTTGCATGCAGAATGTTATGTTGGTTGAAGCATAATGGCGTCATTGGACTCAAGAACACTTTTATATATATCAAACCGTCTTCACCACAGAAAAATTAAGATAAAGGTTGTAAACGGAAACGGAGATATTGGTTGCTGTCCACGTATAGCTGGCCACAAGAATTCTTACACACGCTGTTGTTTTCGAGTGTTTACAACATATAGAAAATGTCAGACTACGTAACTGCAAAGCAACATTATTATCAGATTTGTTTTGTTTTGCTAATAACCGAGTCACTTGGCAGACCATTCATTGCAGTACTTCCAAAATAATGACCTCTCTTTCCATATAGCCTGTGTAAGAATTCTTGTGGCCAACCGTACAGATGTTGCAGAAGATGATAGAGAATGAGCCTGGCAATAATTGGTCGTCAACACTGGGCTCATTAAGGTGGTAGGCTAATTCTTTTTTGGTACATTGGTGTGCCTTGATTCCTCCAAAGTATGCTAGGAAACAGGGCCAGAAGAGCAAAAATAATGGTGTTCTGTTGCTTGAAATCGTTTGGAGAATTCAGTTACTCCAGAATTACCAACACAAAACTTCCTCCTTAAGGCAGCCATACGCCTTTGATATGGAAAACAGATTTGGAATAGATCAGCCTTGTTACGGTATAATATAATTGTCGAAAATAGACATCACCGGTCAGGAAAAGAACAGTCACTGATAATAGTTAATTAATACTCACACTTCTGAATCTGCACCCAATCCGAAAATGAGATATTAACAACGGTAGATATGAAGGCACAAACTGTTCGGAAATCTACCCGTATATACAATCTTAGGAATGGGTAAAAACTACTCTAAGGAATTAAGACTATAGGCCTATATATATCGTAAAGGCTTCGTCTCTTTTCCTCGGACTACCAGGATCAAGGCTATATACCACGATACCAAAACTCACTTTAAAATTTTCAAGTACGGTAGCTCTCCAACTTATACCCTTCCACCCCAATTATCTCCACTCTAGACTTCCCGAGGCCCAGATGCACAAAAAAGGCTAAGTGGCATCCTTCACTTAAATGAGAAGTCCTTTTTTTCCCAGGAAGGAAGAGCCTGGGGGTAGTGAGCATCCTGCCCTCAGCCAGTCCTTCCTGGAAAAAATATATCATATATTATATTACTAAGTTGAGAGAACCCAGTCCTTAATTGTGTTGCTTGATCATTTTTAATTTAACTCTAGATTTTTTTTTTTTTTTTTTCAATACAAAATTATTTCATGAGAAAATCATATTTTTGTTTCACACTATTAACCCGTGCATCTATAAATATATATAGGATATCATATATACGTCGTTACAGGTTGGTATGACAATATTCAAAATAGATCCATTGGAATCACCAAAAACACAAACTAAATTAATTCGCTCATATCAGTGTAGGCCTATCTCACATTGTGTCCCTTGGTTTGTGTTTTTTTTATATATTTTCATGGCAGGTATTCAGTCGAGATTAAATCAAATCTACATAGGCCTATTATAAATTGTTCATGGGTGGAGGTGACCTGTATTAAGTAGGATCTTTTACTCAACTGATTATTCATTTCCCCGTTTTTATAGGGAAATATCAGTAGATTTTCTTTTTCTCTACAACCACTAAGTCTAACAGAGCTCTGTATCCACAACCTCAACTCACCAAAGTATGTACAGTAAGAGTATCTGGCGTTATATGAACCTTGTGATATTAATACCTAGACTGTTTGTTCTCTTCACATAATCACAGCAGATCTTCACTAATATCCCTTTCTCTTAGTACACTTAGTTCCCAGTCACTCAATATCTTGCCTCATTTTCCACTTATACTTTTAAGTTTTCTAACAACAACCACTCCTTCCTCTTCCTCGAATAGTATACTCCTAAATACTCACACAGTTATTTCCAGGCAATTTCTCTCCTCCTTCGCAGATTTCACCTTCTGGTACTTTATGCTACTGCACTTGTTATAATCCATCTTACACCATTAATCTGGATTCTCTGGAGGCCTGAGTTCACTATATGCAGTAGTACTATCAGAGACAAAATTCGTGTCGTTGTCTTGTCCGATGATTTGAAATAACTCGTGAAACCTAATGAAAGCCCCACCACAGTAATGTTTGTGTTCAATATGGTTAGCCATGTACAGTACCATATGTTTTCACCAAATTTAGGACACGAGTTTTGTCTTTGATAGTACCAACTACAGTTCCTCCCTCATTAATACCACTAGACTAAGTTCCCAAATTCCCACGTCGTGCTAACACACACTTCAATCCCTTTCCCTCCCCGATAAAACTCCTTCACTATTTACTCAATTTTCGACTTTTTATGGTTTCAGTTATGTTTGACTTAAGTTTGTTTTCTTGTTCGTTTGTCGGATTTCGTTTAAACTTCGCAGTATGATAGAGCATTATGAGTCCTAGAAGTGATTAAATTTTGGTGGTTCCAGGCAAAAGATCGCGGTAATTTATTTCCATTTTTCAACATTTTATTGGTAAGAATGACGATGCAATGATGGTTGCTGACGTCCCAAGAGTGTATTCGACGTTTGAATACTTTTCCATTTTTCGTTTTCTATCATCATGTCTAAGAACATAATAAACAATTATCACTGTATACGAAACCTTGATGTATATTTCAGTAATACAAATATTCCAGAACAATATATATATAAACACAGTGACGTAATGCTGCCTTGACCAAACCTTCGACAGTTCTAATAGCGGGGAATAAGTTTAAGGGAGAAGTTTTGGGTTGGTAAATCTGGAGCAACTGAATCCTCCAAACTATTCCAAGCAACAGAACACCATTATTATTTTTGCTCTTCTGGTCCTGTTTCCTAGCATATATACTTTGGAGGAATCAAGGCACTCCAATGTACCAAAAAAGAATTACCACCTTAATACTGTTACCCATTACAGAGGATACCAAAATATCAACACATTTTTTGTTTTTACCCTGACAGTGTACTCGGTATTTCCACTATGCATCAACAATTCCATCACAGCTGGTACCAAAATTCCCCGGGCTAGTAGTGAATAGCAAAAGTTGTTCATGTATGTATTATGTAACCCTGTGGCAGCCTATCAAGTTAGATATCCCCAAGGCAAATCTATGGGCAAAATTACACTAGCCTACATATATTTTACATTCTCATCCTTTCTGCTAGGCCTATGTATCTATGTGGCTTGGCTATCTATCTACTCTATAGCTACATATCTATTTATCTGTATAGTGCAATACCGATGTGGCCCAACTCGGTAGACAGTAATTTTAAAAGTTTTATTCAGTGGTTCTATGCACTTCTCTCTCTCATAATTATAGGAAATATATATATGTAAATTTTAGACAAGATTTAACCACCAAACCACAATAGCTTCATACCCAATTACCAACAATAATCTTCCAACCACAACTAGCCAATCATCCGCAGAACTATTTCTCTCACCTCTGTACATGCTCGTCTCCCAACATTTACGTCAGTATTCACTTTAATCATGGAGATACAATTCAATTTCATTAAGATCTTGCACGAGCAATTTATATTAATGAAGATACTGCACGCGAGATATATATATATATATATATATATATATATATATATATATATATATATATATATATATATATATATATATATATATATATATATATATATTATATACTCTATATATGTAGGACGTGCTGCTCGTAAGTCAAGATTCACATACATCATCTGCCCTAGCTTCCAGGAAAATAATAGAACTGGATTCATTTCATATTGCAGTACAAAATTTATCATTCAAGTCTTTATGTATCATATCTCACACTTTTATATACACGCTACCCATGGTAAGGAAACAGGTGGATATATGACTACTTTGATTCCTTTTCCAGGAAACTTGGTGACACAATCCATTTTAGTTGGCTGTGACGTCATTGCATCTGCCGCCTATCAATATCCGCTGAAAGGATGTTAACGATGATTGCCTCGTTTAGGCCTATATGTATAAGGCGCACAAGGACATCCTTATGTGTGCAAACGTACATTACGTGAGCGAAATAATGCGTTGAAATTTTCGTACAGAAGCGAACAAAACATAAGTAATTTTCATACAATCTCTGTCAGCAGTAATGAACATTTTATTATCTGACTCTAGAATTCATAGGTTTATGAAGAAGATGTTGTTGCCTCTCCTGAGGCATTTGTAGCACAATCACGAAGAAATTTCTGTAGATAATTTTGACCTCGCATACAACCTTCATTTTCTATTGTAATTGTACGTACGTAGACAACTGACATCGAAAACGCTAATAGCCACAACGTAAATTGATAATATTATACTCCTAAAACACACACACACACACACACACACACACACAGGTGAAAAGAAGAGCCCTCCTCAACAAGTGTGAGTGTGTGGGAGAGAGTGCCAAATCTGAGGCCTCCATAATTCACTTCCAAGCCCTCACGTCACACACACTGAGTCCACGGCAGCAGGAGGAGGAGGAGGAGGAGGAGGAGGAGAAAGAAAAGTAGGAAAATGAAAAGGAGGAGGAGGAAGAGGAAGAAAAGGAAGAGGAGGAAGAGAAAGAAGGAGGAGTAGGAGGAAAAATAGGAGGTGGAGGCGGAAGAGGAAAAGGAAAAAGAAGAGTAGGAGGAGGAAAAAGGAGGAGGAGGAGGAAGAGGAAGAAGGAGGAGGAAGAGGAAGAAGGAGGAGGAAAAGGAAAAAGAAAAGGAGGAGGAAGAGGAAAAGGAAAAAGAAGAGGAAGAAAAAGGATGGGGAGGAGGGAAATGGGGTGGATGGGTGAAAGATAAGAAGGAGGTGAGTAAGTGGAGGTAAAATATGCTGGATAATGCAGGGAAATGAGTCGACAGAGAATGAATAAACGAAACCGGGAAATAGAAGATGTGTAAGTTGGTACGGGGAAGGAGGACCAGGTCAGGTGAATATATGAATAGATAATTTAACATATAAATGAGAAAAGAATAGAAATTTAGGAATGATAAAATGATTGAATGAATAAATGTATGGATGGATGAATGAATAAATGGATGAATAAATGAATAAATGTATGAATGAATGAATGGATAGATGAATGAATGAATAAATGTGGGTATGAATGAATGAATTAATAAATGTATGAATGAATGAATGAATGAATGAATTTATGGATAACAAATCGACGGCACAGACATCAATAAAACTAACGCATCCCTTCACTATCTATTAACAAGCAATATCATATGCACGAAATCTTGTACTATACGTGTGTTTGCTAGTTTGCCTTAAGGACCCTGTGATCGTGTATGAAAATAGGAGGCTTCTGATTCCTTCTAACCATGCCACAAAACAACCTCCTTAAAAATATAGTTGGTGTTTCGTGGCAATATTTGAAGGACTCGTTTATCCCCAATTTTCTTATTACATCACAGGGTCCCATAAAATAAAAATAACATGGCCATATCTCAACAACTCTTTACCCAGTGTGGTGTTCATTGTATTGAGGATAAAACAGGGAGAGAAACACCTATATAAGGCCTATACTGTATGTGTATTCAGGTCAGCTTAGGTTTTAGATAGGGTTGTTACTACTCCTCTCCCCCTGCAGATGGTGATAATAATAGAATATAACCACGAGCTTTGGATGCTCTGTTTTAGTTTTATTTGTCCATTAACACTTTAACAATTCTCTGTTTCTGTCTGTTTGTATCTGTTTTTATTTCTGTCTGTCTGTATCTATCTGTCTGTCTGTCTGTCTGTGTCTGTTTCACGTTTACTTTCTCTACTAACGCGGGGGTGGGGGTCATGGAAGTTACAGAAGAGAGAGAGAGAGAGAGAGAGAGAGAGAGAGAGAGAGAGAGAGAGAGAGAGACCTTACCCCCAACTATACTCATGCAAATGTGAAACTCTCTGTATATTTTTTTTTAAGGTGAGGGTATGGAAAGGGATTTAGTTACCCGCTCCGATCCTGAGTGTGGGGGTGGGGGGGGCGAGAGGGGGAGGGGGGGGGGGAGGAAGGGAGGGAGTTAAAATAGTGGCTATGACCTCTCTCTCTGGGGCCGTAACTACGAACACACTCATGTAGATTTTCAACTAACTTTCTATTTTGTTTGGCATACGTACAGGCAAACGGTAAACTGGTCTCTACTCTACTGTATTCATGACCTATTTTTTTGTAGATGTTGTTAAATTGTTGTATCCTTTCTTTGCTGAGGGAAAAATGTTGAACGTGAGACAGACAGAAAGACAGAACAGATAGAGATAGACAGATAGATAGACAGACAGGACAGACAGATAGAAATAGACAGACAGACAGATAGACAGACAGACAGGACAGACAGATAGAGTTAAACAGACAGACAGACAGATAGAGATTTGGTGCAGTTGGAGAGGGATAACTTGTAAGCTAACACACTGTAGCAAATGTATTAACGGGGGAATAAAAATACACACATACACACACACAGGAATCAATAGTAAATATCAGGTTTCAAATAGGCTACCTCTGCAATATATATACTCTATCTGTTCAGTCTATTTGGGATGGTACAGAATCCCATCTCGTAACTGCAGAATACCTACAAAAAGTACACTTAGGGAGGTGATATAAATACAAAAGTGAGTCATTGGGTTCCCGTTGCTTTGATAACGTTGCTACAGGGTTAACAGATATTGTTCATAACTTATGGTCATTCGTGTCAATCGGTATTATATATATATATTGGTAAGAATACCTTTCCTTATGCTTTGTAACTTTAAGAAAATTTTTAGTTGGCACGTATTCTGAGAGCTTTGATGAGCCAGCACTGAAAGGAGATATTATATTATTGTTGCTTAGAGTAAAGGAGATATTATATTATAGTTGCTTAGAGTAATGGAGATATTATATTATAGTTGCTTAGAGTAATGGAGATATTATATTATAGTTGCTTAGAGTAATGGAGATATTATATTATCTTTTAGTTGCTTAGAGTAATCATTAAACGCTCCTGGAGATATAAGGCATCTTTGACCTACCAAAGTATTTATTCGATGTAGGAAATACTGCAATCTCTGAAAGGGGAGATTGTGTGTTATGGTCTGTTTTTGATGGGGTGTCTCAGCGTCGTCTATCCTCCTTGCACAGATATTTTTTCTCCCAATCGTTCACATAAAATACACACACGTGGAAGGAATGACAGATGCTTCTGGAAATGCTTAAGGAATGTTGAACAGTAATCGTCTTGCCAGTTCATTTTGTATGGGTTTTTTAGAATCCTTTTCATTAAAAATATAAAGCGTTTCATATAATATTTCAAAATATAATGAAATAATAACTTAACAATACTATCAGTTATAATGAGTTTAAAGGTCAACCCGTGACCAAATCGACTTTGTGCACCATCAAGATCCTCTTTCCATACACATTTCTCAAAAATTAACACCTTCATATATACACTCATAAATATTCTTTTTAAAAGCTCGAAATTAATGTCTCCCATTAAAAAAAAAAAAAAATATATATATATATATATTTATGACAAAAATAATCCAAAAATATTTTCCTATATAAAAGCCTAGCCTCCAAAATTCATTTCTCGGTGCAGTAAAGTTTAAACTTGTGTTTTGTTCATCAAGTGGCAAAGTGATAACATTGACTTATTTCTTTTTCTATCTAGCTTCGACTCCCGAGGGCAGGACGGTGAGGAGGGTGAGGAACGGCAGTGGGGCGACGAGGCGGCGTGGGGCAGCAGCACCGGCGTGGGCAACGTGAAACACAGGGCATGGTTCGACACCAACTCCATCCCAGCCGAGTTGGTGGTGAGGGACGTGAGGGGCAGGGACGAGGGAAGCTACAGGTGTAAGGTCCACTTCAAGGCCTCACCCTCCTGGTCACAGCGGGTCACTCTCACCGTCACAGGTCAGTTGGTCGGTATGGAAGTCGTGGCTAATGTCAAGAACAGCTGTCTGGTGTGCTTGACGATCATCGACTGGTTTGCCTTAAACTAGATGTTACAACATTTACTTACTCATATTTATATATAATAAAACAGCTTTTGTTGGCTTTAAAATAATAAACGCCTGCACAAATCTTACTTTCTATAGATAGTAAAGCACATTCTGAATAAGTTAAATGGGTTAGTGGGTTCCGAAGCACGATGATGACACAGTTCTTGACTATGAGTCATGTTTTATAGGGTCACGTTAATTAAGTCAAGGGTTAGTTAGTTACATCAACAAACTGAATCAAGAATAGAAGTCAGTCCAACTTCGTATAGTCTTAAGCCCGTATCACACGGGCACTTTTTCCTGCGACATCGTGTTCGTGTCCTGCTACACCATTTTCGACGACATGTCGCGGGAAACGGGAGATTTCGGGCGACGAGGTGTAAAAGGAAACTATCGAAAACTGTCGCGGATTTCCTGAGACAGGGAGAAAGTCGTTGAAAGTCTATAGTGAATAATACTGTATTAAATATATTTTTTATGGCATACTATAATTTACGTGGTGTTAGGTATCATTATTTGAATATAGACATTTTTCCTAGATATTATATATTATATACACCGAATTTAACTGTTAAATATGAGCATGGAACATTGATTTGAATTCGGTGTTTGTTTACATTTTCCTTTCGTCCTCGCCTGGTCCAAACCACTTACCAAGAAGAAGTACTGAGGGATATCCGTGCACACCAGAATTTGTTCAGTGTTCACTTTGTGAGACATCTTCAGCTCCTTGGTGATTTTACTTTTGTGACTGAGAGTGTTTTGTCCCGCCGCCCGCGTGGCGTCGTCGGTTGTCGTTGTTGTCCTTGAAATTTTGCCGTGTGCCATTATTTCCCTTAACATGTCGAAAATGGTGTCGTAGGACACGATGTCGCAGGAAAAGAGCGACTGTGTGATACGGCCTTTACTTGACATTGGTCACTCAGGTCACAGGTCAATCATCCCAGCATCTTGGATGAAAGACAAGACCACAAGTTCTAGGTTAGTAAAGATGGTTATAATACATATACGTACTGCTAACATAATACAATCCAAGTTCTTGATGTCACTTAATGTCACTGCACCATCCCGTTGACCTATGTTATTGGAAAAGATCATAGGTCAAAGTATCAGGACAAGCAAAAAGTTAAAAGCTTGAGAGCCCATGTAGTTTTTGGAGGTCACAAACCAGTAGAATATGTCGAGGGTCAAATTCATGTTGTAGTCATACGGCATACAGGTCAGGCTACAGGTCAGTCTCACGTCAAATTACTCATGGTGTCGAGGTCTTTCTCAAGCCACAGGTATACCCAAGACACAGGTCATTTTTTAGACAATTCACAAGTTAGTCGGCTTGTTTTTGGTCAAAGGAAAAGAATCTGAAAAGTTTATCAGTGTATATGTGTGTGTGTGTACTGTATTTGCGCATGGATCTCCCTTTTCTCTTACAGTCAAAATGATCACCCTTCTCTCTCTCTCTCTCTCTCTCTCTCTCTCTCTCTCTCTCTCTCTCTCTCTCTCTCTCTCACACACACACATACAGACAGATACCCACGCACACCCACCCACCCACCCACACACACACACACACACACACACACACACACACACACACACATACAGACAGATACCCACGCACACCCACACACACGTACACTCACCCACACACCCACCCACTCTATCAGCGAAAGTTAGCGTGAGTGCATACATTAGCGGTGTCTCTGTGGGCTCCAGTCAGTATCTCCGGTTCGACTCGGTTCGGTTCACTTTCATCGCCCTCATTTTTTTCTTGGCAATGTCGTCGTCTGGTGGAGAGAGTTTACTACGAGTTGGGCTTCAGTCAGTCAGGCCTTGATGTGAAGTGGGAGGGGGTGAAGGGTAATGAGCGTAGGTGGAGAAGAGAAATTGAGTGGTGATGTGATGATTGGGGGTGAGGGGTTGAGGTTGGGGTACAGAGTGGTGATGAGGGGATAGTAGGGCAAGGGTGGGGGGAGGGGGGGTATCAAAGCTGGGGTGGGGGTAACAGGGAGGAGATGTGAAGAGAGAGGAAGGGTGAAGAGAGAGGAGAGGTGAAGAGAGAGGAGAGGGGAAGAGAGAGGTAAGTTAAGAGAGAGGAGACGTGAAGAGAGAGGAGGGGTGAAAAGGGAGGAGGGGTGAAGAGAGAAGAGGGAGAGAGAGAGGACAGGTGAAGAGAGAGAGGTAGGTGAAGAGAGAGGTATGTGAAGAGAGAGGACAGCTGAAGAGACAGGAGAGGTGAAGAGAGGTGAGAAGAGAAGAGAGAGGAGAGGTGAAGTGAGGAGAGGTGAACAGAGAGAGTTGAAGGTAACATGAGAAAGGTTTTGTTTAGTACATTTCTGGGTTGAACATGGGTATATAAAGTTCTATAAACAAGGCTGCGTTAAGGGGATAATTCTTTTTTGGTACAAAGTATGCCAGGAAACAGGACCAGATTAACAAAAATAATGGTGTTCTGTTGCTTGGAATAGTATGGAGGATTCAGTTGCTCCAGATTTACCAACACAAAATTTTACCCTCAAGCCTGAATGATCCTGTAGCTGCACGAGGGAGATGGAGATAGAGAGGAGGGACAGCAAGCACGAATAAAGTAAATAGAAAGAATGTAGGGAATGGTGAAGAATTGAAACGGAGTGGCTCGGATCTGAGGGGGCGCCCAATTTATTAATAGTATTGCTTATAGCACCATAGGGAATTATAGGTTTGAATAAAACTCTATGCGTTGTACAGTCTGCCTCAGGAATTCGTATACACCACTGTGACATCAAGGTCTCGTAACAACTAGAATAGTGAGTACATTCATTTCCTAACACCAAACCTTTCTAGTAATGTTATCTGGCTAATACTTGAATCAGTCAGCAGAAGAATTCCTACATTATGTGCAGAATAAAGACCTATCTTACCCAATGCTATATGTACGAATTCCTGAGGCCGACTGTACAGTTACGGAACAAAATATTTGCAAACTTAACTCAAGGCCAAATGGTTTCTCAGGAGGCTGACGGCACCATTATGTGGTGATCTGTTTAGTGGCAAAGTTTGGAAGAATCTGTAAACTTTAATTCCGTCAACAAATTTTTCCCATCTTAGCATAAATTATTCATTTTGATATAAGTAAAACTACATAGTCAGTAAACACTCAGAGATTACTAATCTATTCTTTTAATTAATGCTAATTACAACCACACACTCAACTTGAAGCGAGTAAGAATTTCGAATTATAACTTCCACGCTCGTGAAAACTGTCTAGCCTGGTGACCTGACCTGAAGCTGTTGCTACACAAAGCCACAGGGAGCAATGATTTGACACGGGTGGGACAAAGTTCCCCTTGGGACAGATTTATCCTCATAATGCAACTGGTGGTAACATGCTGACACTGTTACTGCAACAAGTAGTATAACGGAAGGGTACAGGGAAGGGGAAATGAAATAACCATTTTGTGTTGTTCCTTAAAATAATGAAGGGATTAATTTGGTATTTTTAACCTAAACCCCGCTCGTTGTGTCGCTTACAACAGTATATAAAGCACTTTAATTGGGCTAAGATGCTTTTGGCGATATGAGGGCTACTGTTTCCTCCAAACTATAACAACAGGCACAACTTCAACTTATGTAGTTTGTTTAGTAGCACAGTTCAAATGTATCAGTAGCCTCCATTCGGAAAGAAATTTCTTTCCTCCATTAAATTGAAGCTACACACACACACACACACACACACACACCACTGTAAATACACATCACTGTATAACAAACCAACTGCAGATCATTCCCTTTCATTAACATTCAAGTCAACTCAGTAGGTTAAGTATTCTTTCTGTACTTCTTTTTGACGTTCAGCTTCTTACCATCCTTGCAGACCCTCCCGGGTACCCAAGAATCCAGGAGGAGTCCGGGCGTCGGCTGGAGGGTCCCATCGGTCCCTACCAAGACGGCATCACCCTCACCATGATCTGTCTCACCTCAGCAGGTCAGTACATCTTCACCAAGTTAATTAAGTTTTGATTTTACGAGTGAACTGGAGACATCTCTTTCCTCCAAAGACTGACAGATGACACATGACATGCGTAGGTGGGTCGTTTCCTGGTACATTTAGGAAGAATTGGTAACTCTACTTCACCCACAACTGACAACCACTTTAATGGCCTGAAGAAGCAGCAGCGATAGTGCTTTTATCATCTCATCATAGCACAGGCAAACGTAAAGTCTCAGACGATTTTGAAAACTAATTCTGGAAGTTCTAAGCTCCTGTAGTGAAAACAGAGGCTTGTCTGCAGCTCTCTCTCTCTTTTTTTTTTTTACATTATTTGCAAAAACAAAAATAAGATAAGTATTATACAGCCCTAAGTGCTCAGTGAGTTGCAGAGAACTATCTTGGGCATGATTTAAAAAACACTAGTAAATGCAATACAACATTGAAAGTACATGTTTCCCAATGTGGATATACAAAATGGTAACTGGTAATAGTAAACTATAAGTATGACCCATGACTCATACAATATACACAAATGATGCACACAACTAAACACCGGAGATACACTCATAATTTTAGCCACTTATTTACATCATTTTTAAAACTATGCAGAGTTGGAGCTTTATGAACATCAGTTTGTTTAACAAGGTTGTTCCACAGCCTAGTGTAACGTGGCACAAAGGAACGAAGGAATGTTTCTGTCCTGGCGAAGGGAACACTAAGCTGATGGGCCCTGGTGGAAGCGTCCCTCGTGGAGTGGGGGTGAGGCGTCGCCCACGGCTGCCGGAGAGCAGAAAGGTGCAGGGCGCCCTCCCTGTGGATCTTGTACGTAGCACACAGACCCGCCACATCCCTCCTGTGTTGTAGAGGCTGTAGTGAAGGGACCTGCTCGTCTGGTAAAGCCTTATCGGTGATGAGCCGCTGGGCACGGTTTTGGACTTTGTCGAGGAGACCGAGGTATGAGGGGGGGCAGGATGACCAAGTCAGAGAAGCATACTCCACGACGGAGTGGACTTGGGCCGTGTAGAGGTTTGAGACTCCCCGGGCGTCAAGGAGGTGCGAGACACGCCTGACACAGCTCAACCTGCCCGCTGCTCTGGAAGCTATATTCTTGACGTGATTGGTGAAGGATATAGTGCTATCTATCTCCACGCCAAGAATGGTGACTGTAGCTTGCAGAGGCATCACCAATCCATCCAGAAGAATGGGAGGGATGGGGATGGCAAGGGGACTGCGTCACCTGGTGACCAGCATGACCTGGGTTTTGTCTTGGGCCAGGTCCACTTGCCACCGTTGTCCCTGATGTGTCGTTAACTATACAGTGGCGGTTGAAGAAACACATACGTCGGTGAAGGTGTTTATTAACAGAGTGCAGAATGTAACACAAGAGAACAGAGCGGAATGTAATGGTTGTTGCTTGTGGCTCAGCCAGGTGATATCTAACTTTAGACTAACAATTTATCTGACCATTTTACCTCGGTTCCGACTCTGAATCAGATACTCAGTATGAACAAGATTGAGACACACACTTTATGACTAAGTTCCAGATTCAGTCTCAACTATCAATACTCTGAACAAAACAATGAACAATACAATAACCACACACCTCCCCTGAGACATTAGGAGTTAACATACACGACTAAAGTCTTTATTCAACACCTAGCAGTTATTGTTAGACACGTAGTAGCCCATATAGATATGCACATACAATTCACATGATACATACATATATATGCCTAATCGTAGGTACTAGCGTGCCACTGCACCTTCAGTCGCTGTGGCTCTCGTCGCTGGCGACTGCCGCGACGCTGTGGGAGTTCCAGGTTGTGGTGCTCCTCTGGATCTGGTTGCTGTGGTGTTATAGTATGGTGGGTGTCCTGCCCCTTGACACCGACAGGTGTCATTGGTCGGTGGGGACGAAGGAACCGCCTGTTCCGCCACAGGATGCGGCCACTACCCATCTTGACAAGGTAGTCCCTTCACTGTCCAATCCCCACAATCACACCTACACGATCCCAACGGCCATTAGCGTGGTCTTGGACATCCACATACCCTCCGAGATGTAACAGAAGTAGGCTCCGGGCAGATGAATCGTGACGTATCTTTGCCTGCTCTCTCAAGTGATCTGCTTTGGCATCACAGTCGTCAGCGGCGAGCTGCCACTGAGGAGAGAACGACCTGTGATGTGCTGGGATGCATGACCTCATGGGGTGCCCAAACAAGATCTGTGCTGGTGACCTTCCATCTGCTTTGGGTGTGTTCCTCAGTTCCAGCAGACCTCGGGCGAATTCATCCTCATCCAACTGTCCTCTCTCCGTTGT
This sequence comes from Petrolisthes cinctipes, assembly GCA_033782935.1. Lineage (NCBI taxonomy): Eukaryota > Metazoa > Arthropoda > Malacostraca > Decapoda > Porcellanidae > Petrolisthes > Petrolisthes cinctipes. Next base: position 27,506 of record JAWQEG010006203.1, read on the forward strand.
CGTCATGATTAGCTTCTTCACCGCCTTCACCGCAGCTTCTGCGTGCCCGTTAGCACGAGGGTTGTGCGGGGAAGAAACTCTGTGCTCCACCCCCCACCGAGCCAGGAAGCGTCGCACCGATGAAGACGTGAACTGAGGTCCACCATCAGTCCTCAGGATCACTGGCACACCGGTGTCAGCGAACACAGAACGTAAGACACGGATGAGATGGTCAGCTGATGCATGACAAGGACATGCAGTCACATGAGGCCAGCCAGACAAACGATCAATGTACACTAGATATGTTCGTCCTGCCACGTGAAAGTAGTCCGCTGAGACAGACTCAAATACCCTCTCTGGTCTATCGCTGTCTTGCCAGAGCGGTTCATTAGGGTGACTGGGTAGGAGTGGTCGGCATCGAGAACAGCCTGAGACGATGTTCTCGATGTCCCTGTCAATACCAGGCCAATAAATGGTTTGGCGTGCCCTGCGTTTGGTGCGTTCCATTCCCTGATGACCATCATGTAGCCGCTCGAGTGTCTCCCTCCTGAGGCTGAGAGGTATCAGGAGCCTCGGCCCATACACAATGAAGTAATCATCGGTTGCCAGCAGACTGCGCACCGGCCAGTATGCTCGCAAGCGATGATCTAGCTCGTGTCGATGTTCAGGGAAGCCGTTGATGATGATATCCTTGAGCATGGTGTACTCTGTGTCTCTCTCTGCTGCAGCACGCACTTTCTCCAAGGTCTGGTCCTTCAATGGTGCTAGACGGATGCCCTCCTCACTGGTGGCATGTAAAGACGATATGACTGCTGCATGGAGAGGGTCGATTTCTGGGTCAGCTCCTGTATCATCACACTCCACTGGGTCCTGCACTGGAGCACGTGAAAGGGCATCTGGTGCACAATGTAGTGACCCCTTTTTCCAGCTTGTTGTGAAGGAATAAGCAGTGAGCTTCTCCCTCATGCGTTGTAATCGGAGGTTCTCAATCTCCCCCAATAGCTTGTTGTTGAGGATGGGGACTAGTGGTCGGTGGTCGACAACTAGATCAAAGTGTGGGAGCCCCTTCAGGTATGTACTGCACTTCTTAACAGCCCAGACGACCGCAACCAACTCAAGTTCTATGACAGCATACCTTGTTTCTGTATCTGACAAAAATCTTGAGCCGCATTGCACCATCTTCCAAGTGTCGTCGTGTTTCTGGAGAAGGACGAACCCGATACCGTGCAGCCTTGATGCATCAGTCTGAAGCATTGTTGGTAACGATGGGTCAAAGTACGCCAGGACGGGCGGGCTGACAAGGCACTGCTTTACCTTCTCGAATGCCTGTTCATGTTGCGTTGACCAGTTCCATTCATTCTTGGGCCGTAGGAGGTCTCTGAGAGGCTGTGCGGCCTCTGCAACAGCAGAAGAAAATGCCCCCAGCTGGTTGGTAAGGCCCATGAATGAACGGAGATCTGTGATGTTTAGTGGTCGAGGAAAGTCTGAGATTGCCTTAACCTTCCTTGAGTCGGTGGTGTAGCCCAATCTAGAGATAGTATAACCACAGTAATCTACCATAGCCTCTCCGAACACAAACTTGTCTGGGTTTAGGGTGATGCCATGCTGGTCACACCGTTGCACCACCTGAATAACATGGTCAAGATGGGCGCTATAGGTAGAGTCATATATCAGGATGTCATCCACGACCTTGACGGTGTTAGGGACATCACCAAGGTCCTGATCTCCTCTGCGGTTATACTCATCCCCAGATGACACGAGACCCATTACTGCACGCCGAAACTTGTACCTGCCCCAAGGTGTGATGAAGCATGTCAAGTCCTGGTCTTCCTCAGCTATCTTGATTTGAAAATATCCCATCTTGGCATCCAGGGTGGTGAACCAAGCTGCTTCCGGTCCAACTGAAGCAATGGCATCATGAGGTGAGCGCACAGGATAAACTGGTCTCTTGACATAGCGGTTGAGGCGTGTGAGGTCGACACACAACCTCACCCCAGATGGTTTCTTGGGCACTGGTACGATAGGGTGACACCACGACGTTGGATAATCCACTTTCTCAATAATCCCCTTGTCTAGTAGGTCGTCCAACTGCTGCTTAATTTCCTCTCGCCAGCTGTATGGTATGATACGTGGTGCTGTCACAGAAAATGGTCTGGCATCATCAGTCAATTCAATGTGCATTGGTCCTCCAACCATTTCTCGCAGCATGTCATCCTTACCAAACACTCGAGGAAAAGCTTTGATCACTGCTGCAGCGTGTTCAGCCCGTTGCTGTGGTGCGGGGTCGTATGTGTAGGGCCAGTTTACCACTTCTGTTGATGTAGAGGTTGTTTTCGGTGGTGGGGTTGGTATAGGCTTGGTCGAATTACTGTTGGATTGCCCCTGCAGTGGTCTAATCTGTGCTGGGAAATTCTCTGGAAGAATCCCAAGGGCGATGGAGTCGTACCAGCTGAGTAAGGCACCTTTTATCTCTTTCACCACACTCACGACTGTTTCTGCCTGCCTGCTGCCCAGCTCCAAGCGTGATGGGAAGGTCCCAAGACAGGTGAGTGGGTGGTTACCTGCTGCATAAAGGCTTTCCCTACCAGCGGGCTTTAACCACGATGTCTGAATCCCCAGAGACGCTGCAGTGACGAACCCCATAACAGTTGTTTCAGCACCAGAATCTGGGGTCCAAGTAATGGAGTCTCTTCCTGCAGGATGTGTTGCTCTGACAACCACCCGTGGTGCGGGGCGTGCAGTCACTTGCTTTGTGTACACCCCCGCCAAGAGCTGGTACACTTTCGCACCACCCCCCCATCTCGGGCTGGCGCTACGATTACGTGATTGAGTGGAGGAACCTTTCCTGTCTGTGTGCCGACACACAACCGCAAAATGACCCCGTTTGCCACAGTTACGACACACTTTATCCACTGCTCGACATCCCTGTTCATCATTACGACAGTCTTTCCCACAACGGAAACACAGTGTGGATTTCATTTTAACAGTCTTTGCATTATCACGTTTACGAGATTTTCTGTAACTCGATACTTTGTTCACCACATGTGTTGAGGAATGTGAAGCCCCTCTTATCACAGCACTGCAGTGGTTAGCACTTTCAGACGCTCTACAAATGTCGATAGCATTTTCTAGTGTGAGATTCTTGTTTTCCAACATACGTTTCAGAGCCAATTCATCACTGGTACCAACAACTATTCTGTCACACAACTGACTGTCTACACACTTGTCACAGAATTCACAAAAGTTGGCGATTTCCTTTACTGAACACAGAAAATCGTCAAAACTCTCACCCGCTTCCTGCACACGCAAGTAGAAGTCTCGTCGATCCACGATGATGTTACGCTGGTTACGTAGATATTCCCCCATGGCATCGAGTATTGACCCTAAATCTGCATCTTCCGGTACACTGATGCCATAACGTAGGGTCCTAGTCCACTCGTTGTCCAGAACAGCAGTTAGTGCAGCTCGTTGCTCGGTCCGAGTCAGCATATTAATCTTGGTAAGTGTCACATACCCCTCGAATTTGTATCGCCACGCGTCGAACTCCCGTAACGATGCTGACGAGGTTAGGTGTGGAGTGGTGGCGGCTGACGCTGGGAACCTTGCACTATGGGTAGAGGTGTTGCTGCTTCTGGAGGTGTCGTCACTCCCGGTACGTGATGTAGACTGGCTGGACGGTTGCGCCACCATATGCTCCAACAGCTGGTTCAGTCGTTCCTCTCGACGCTGTCCTTCCTCCTGAGCCCTTTGTGCCGCTTCTGCCTGTCGCACCAACAGAGCAGTCAGCGCTTCCATCTGTTTCTCCATTCTGCACTTGCACTTGCACTTGCACTGGCCACTGTATCCTACTCACTGCGCCATGATGTGTCGTTAACTATACAGTGGCGGTTGAAGAAACACATACGTCGGTGAAGGTGTTTATTAACAGAGTGCAGAATGTAACACAAGAGAACAGAGCGGAATGTAATGGTTGTTGCTTGTGGCTCAGCCAGGTGATATCTAACTTTAGACTAACAATTTATCTGACCATTTTACCTCGGTTCCGACTCTCTGAATCAGATACTCAGTATGAACAAGATTGAGACACACACTTTATGACTAAGTTCCAGATTCAGTCTCAACTATCAATACTCTGAACAATACAATGAACAATACAATAACCACACAGTCCCCATGAGGTGATAGTCTCCAGTGCTTGGTTGATGAGGGCGAAAGTAGCGTGGTGGTCAGTACTGTCGCAAGGGAATGTGAGTGTGCAGTCATCAGCATAGGCGTGGGCTTTAGGGATGAGCTGCAACTGATCGTTGAAGAACACATTCCAAAGCAGTGGACCAAGCACACTGCCTTGTGGAACACCGGCACCAATTGGGTGGTCCTTTGATGACTCCATCCACCATCACTCAGAGGGATCTGTCCCGCAGGTAGTCATGTAGAAGGTGGAGGAGGCCTCCACACACGCCCATACTGCGGAGTTTGGTAGTGAGACCAGAGTGCCACACTCTATCAAACGCACCAGCGATGTCCAGAGCGATGACAAAGCTGTCCCATCCTCTGTTCAGAGATTGGTGCCATGAGGTGGACATGTGGAGCAGAATGTCATTAGTAGACCAGTTGGAGCGGAAGCCAAATTGTTTATTACTCAGGAGTCTATGTTTGTCGAAGAAAGTGGTGATTTTTCTGGCAATGATAGACTCCAGAGTCTTCCCAAGGACAGGCAAGAGGGAGACAGGTCTGTAGTTTTTTGGCTCTGACTTCATTGCCTTTTTATGTATGGCTGCCACCTTTGCCACTTTCCAGAGGGAGGGCCACTTACCAGTGCTTAAGCAGCATTGGAAGACGGCGGTGACAGGGGCAGCCAACTGGGTGGCACAATTTTTCAATATATGTGGTGATACTCCATCTGGTCCAAAGGCCTTCTTACTATCAGTTAATTGTAACTGTTTCTTCACCTCGTCTGTGCCTAAAATAACTTCTTTAATTGTCGCGTTGGTAAGACGTGGCACGACAGGAGGGAGACGTCCAGGGTCAGGAACAGACATCTTGTGGGAGAAGTGAGAAGCAAGCACCTCGGCCTTCTCACAGCTCATGGTGGCAATCGAGTCATCGGACTTGTGTAGTGGAGGAATATGATCTTCCGGTGAGAAACCTTGATGGTCCTTGAGGGCTGCCCACCAGGCCTTACTACCTACAGCTCGCCCAGAGAGTTTGTTTCTCAGCTCCTCCTGCCATCGTTGCTGAGAAACTTGCTGCACCCGACTCATATTGTCACATGCCTCCTTATGTCACTGTTTATTTAGGTGCGTCGGGTGTCGCTTGTAGCGTTTACAGACATTACTTTTATTGTCAGTGGCTATTCTGCAGTCCTACCCAAACCAAGGCCGGTCGAGTGGCTTGACCGTGAATGTGTGGTTAGGGACGTACTGCTCCTGCAGAGAGAGGATGGTGTTTGTGAGGCCATTCACTTGGGCATCTACGTCACCTACCAGGATGTTGTGCCAGGGTGTGGTGCGTAGCGCTTCTTGGAAGCCATCCCAGTCGGCCTTGCCCCATAGCCAGTTGGTGCACTTCATGGGGGCATCTCGTACACTGTTAGTAGCTCATCAAAAGATCTTGCAATGAGGTGTTGATTAAGGTCACCTACAATGATGGTGTGATTGCAGGAGAACTGATGCAGTAACCTGTCCAGGTGGGTGCACAGGAACTGTATGGGCTCACTGCCCTGCCACTGAGGGTGGTAACAGACACAGAGAAGAGTAAAGCCATGACGTTTTGTCTAAATTTTGAAATACATCATCTCAAGGTGGTCAGGGAATGTTACATCCAAAGGCTGGACTGACAGGTTCTTACGGAAACAGACCGCGACACCTCCAAAGGTTCCTCGCGTCCTGTCCCGTCGGTGCCACCTCGTGTATCCCTGAATGAGACCATAGTTGTTGGGGATGGTTTCATTCAGTAAGGTTTCCACCGTAGCCACCACATCAGGTGAGTGTGGGATCACATGAGAGTGGATGAGGTCGCCGATGTTTGTCTGGAAACCCCTGACGTTGGCAGAGAGGATGGAGAGGTGGTCACGATTACTGGCTTGCATGACTCCACACAATGAGATGGTTGTAGGGAGGCTGTGTTGGGCCAGGATAGGTCTGGAGTGGCTGTTGTTGTACTGGCAGTACGGGTTGTGCAGTCCAGTTGCCTTGCGGGGGCGGGGCAGGAACCGCAGGGTGGAGAGAGGCAGGAGCTAGAAGGCGACTGAGGGACTGCACGAGAATTGCGTTATTCTGTGCTTGTTCAGTGGAGATCCTGTGGAGGAACTGTTGTTGTCTCTCCTCTGCCAGACGAGTGTGACAATCTTGGATGGAGTGTCCTTGGCGATGACAGTAATCACACCTTGTTTTCCTTAGGCAGGTGGACTCTGTGTGTCCTTTACGTTTACAGTGGTGGCAGAACTCTCTCTCTCTCTCTCTCTCTCTCTCTCTCTCTCTCTCTCTCTCTCTCTCTCTCTCTCTCTCTCTCTCTCAAGGTGTCAGGTACCGAGCTGTGACTTGTGTGTATGAAAGATTCTTTGACACAATTTCGAAATGTGAAGCCTTGCCCTTGCTGTTGGCCTGTCAATAAAATGAATATGTATGCATTTGTGTACGTACGTGCGCCATGGCGTGTAGATGTGTGTAGATATTTGAACACTTAAAAAAGTTTCACTTTAATTAATGTTCTTGTGTTTAATCTTCTTAGTCACGTTTGGGTATTTTGTTTTTTCTACTTTTTCTTAAATTCAATCTGACTAACTTTGGGTTGTCACTGACGTCGTAACTGTTTTACTATTTTACATACATTGGTTCTCTCACTCTCCCTAAAAAATAATCACATCATCGAGTGATAATTTTAAGGCTTCCTCCCATCTGCCAACAGCTCCAGAAACCCCTGAATTCAGCCTTCTTTTGTTGCGTCCTCCTTTACCTCCTCTACCCCTCCTCCCTCCCCAACCCTCACCACTAACATCCACCCCATTAACTACCCCACCCCTCTCCATTCCTCTCTTGCTCCCTGCACCTCCTTTCAACAAACCCATTCCTCCCCTCCCATTCTCTTTACCAGTTCCTTCTCTAATCCACCTCCTTTTCATCCACCACCACCACTTCTTAATAATACTCGATGAAGAAAAAAAAGAGAGGGGATGGAAGAGAAGGAGGGGGAAGGGAAAGGGGATGGGAGGGAAGAGAATGAAAAGAGGTCAGTAGGAAAGGTCGTGGGGAGGGGGGGGGGAAGGGAAGATGAAGAGGTCAGAGGGCAAGCCTGTTGATGTGAGTCCTCTTCCCACTATGACTTGCAGTTGAAGGGTATAAGGGGGGAAGGATGGGGGGACACAAGAGGATTGCACCAACATCAGTGTGGATTTGTGTCCCCACGTAAAACAGACTTCATGACCTCTGTCGATTTGGTCTGTCGGTGATGGCGGTGGTGGTGGTGGTTTGTCGGCGGTGATGGTGGTGGTGGTGGTGGTGGTGGTGGTGGTGGTGAAGGTGATTTTGTTGTTGTTGTTTTTGGTAGTGGTGGTGGTGAAGGTGATTTTGTTGTTGGTGGTGGTGGTTATTTTGTTGTTGTTGTTGGTGATGGTGGTGGTGGTGGTGGTGGTGGTGAAAGTGAGTTTGTTGTTGATGTTGGTGGTGGTGGTGGTGAAGGTGATTTTGTTGTTGGTGGTGGTGGTGGTGAAGGTGATTTTGTTGGTGGTGGTGGTGGTGAAGGTGATTTTGTTGTTGTTGTTGGTGGTGGTGGTGGTGGTGAAGGTGATTTTGTTGTTGGTGGTGGTGGTGATTTTGTTGTTGGTGGTGGTGAAGGTGATTTTGTTGTTGTTGGTGGTGGTGGTGGTGGTGGTGAAGGTGATTATGTTGTTGTTGTTGGTGGTGGTGGTGGTGGTGGTGAAGGTGATTTTGTTGTTGTTGGTGGCTAGGTGGTGGTGGTGGTGGTGAAGGTGATTTTGTTGTTGGTGGTGGTGAAGGTGATTTTGTTGAAGTTTTTTTTTTTTTTTTTTTTTTTTTGATGGTGAAGGTGATTTTGTTGGTGGTGGTGATGGTGGTGATTTTGTTGTTGGTGGTGGTGGTGGTGGTGGTGGTGAAGGTGATGTTGTTGATGTTGGTGGTGATGGATGGTAATACGAAAATTTTTGGGAATAATGGTTTGTGGAGATTGAGAAGTTGAAAGCGTGACGGTAAATGGCCGTAGTGTTAGTTTGGTAGTTATGTTGTAGTAGTGCTCCGTCTAGTCCTCATTCCCTCCTATTCAGAAAGTTCTCTACCTCTACTTCCGATAATTTCCATTAGTTTTATTCTTTCCCATCAATTACCAAACTCGCCCTACTATTTCTTGAGTAGTTCCCAAACTCTTTCCCCATTTCTCTAACTTGTCTTCCTTCCGACAATTTCCTTAACCTAACCACTTATCAATTAATCTTTGGTGGTTTTATTTATCTAAAATACTTAACAATAATACTCACGTTATAATGTTACGAAAATATGAAATTGCACATAGCAGCAATAATGAGATATATGGATATTAAAATAATAACAAGTTACTAATATTACTACTACTGCTACTACAACTATTACTAATTAAAGAAAAATAATAACGAAAATGTACAATAATGACAACAACTACTATAATATAAATTATATTAATAATATTTCCGGTATTAATAACAATAATAATAATAATAATAATAAAAATAATAACAATGTGATGATACTAATAATAGTGGTAGTAGTAATAATCATAATCAGTGTATGATAATACGAGCAGTCCTACACTTAAGCAAAATAAATCGACATGATTAAGATTCTCTCTCTCTCTGAATATACATATGAGGTTTCCCTACGATGCCAAAACGCTTCACCATCACCGTCAATACCCTATTTCCCTGTATTAAAAGGGATGGGGACTCCAGGATGAGGAAGTTAAAAATGAAATATATATATATATAATACAACAGTTTGGAGAACAGAATATCCATCCAGAGAAATGTGTCACTCTCACATTTTATTCACCTTTTGAAGCTCATGATATTCTTAGCTCTCTCCCTCCTCCTCCCCTCCTCTCTCACATGTTCTTGCATCTACCATATTCTTTCTAGTTCTTGCCCTCTGGACTCCTCACAAACCAATCATGTTGCCATTTGTCACACTCGCTCCACGACAACGAAATAATTCATCAAAATATTGTACGGTTGGTCACAGGAATTCTTACACAAGTTATATGAAAAGAGAGGTTGCTACTATTCTGGAAGTATTGCAATGAATGGTCTACCAAGTGACTTTGTGATTACAGAACAACAAGCCTAATAATAATGTTGTATTACAGTTACATAGTTCTACACTTTCTATGTGTTATAAACCATTGAAAACAAGAGCGTGTGTATGAATTCCTGTGGTCAATAGTAACTACATCCGAGAATAGACTACCATCCATTCATATCCATCACACTTTCACACCTTTTTCCCAGTTTCATTCCAGCATTTCTAGACCTCTTTCCGGAACAGTTTTCGGTTTTCAACGAAATGCTCAATATTTTTCACTCTCAGCCTTCCCAAGTGATACGGTATATGCTCCACTGACAAGCCTACACACAACCCAGGCTCTACTATTCACCCTTCCGTCCTGTATACGGGGTCGTCTTAATACCACTGCCGGCCTCTTGGTTTTAAGGACCCTGTGATCGTGTATGAGAGTTGAAGGCTTCTGATTCTTCCTGACCATACCATGAAACAAGCTCCTTCTATATAGGTGGTGTTTCGTGGCAATATTTGAAGGACTCATTTACCTCCAATTTTCTGACTACATTACAGGGTCCTTTAATTAAGGGGAGAGCGTAACATTTGGTACATGGGCACCTTGATACCTTCAGATTATGTCAGGAAACAAGACCAGAATGCCAAACATAATGGTAGCCTGTTGCTTGGAATACTTTGGAGGAATCTGTTACTTCAGAAATATCAACACTACTACACCCCTTAACTTGGTAAGGTTAGGGTAGGCTCGAGTTATTGAGGTAGGTAAAATGAGCTGGGAAAGACAATGGTTAGTTTTATCGCTACAACCCAGGAATCATTTATCAAGTGTTTGGCGTTAAGGCCCAGACTAAGCCGAGCTCGTATACAGAAGGGAAATAGAAATATACCACCCTCCCATACGCAGGCTAACTTCAGCGGGGGGCCTGAATACCTTATGATATATTACGTGTGGCATCAGGAATACGTCTGGCACATCATCAGAGACCACGTGAAATAGCTCTGACGACATACAGCAGAGTCAGACGGTCCTGTTATGAACTTCGGTAGAATCAAAGTTAAGGACCCTGTGATCGTTTATGAAAATTGGAGGCTTCTGATTCCTCCTGCACTATCCCACGAAACAATCTCCTTCCCTATAGATGGAGTTTCGCGGCAGTAATTGAAGGACTCATTTACGTCCAACAATCTAACTACATCACAGGGTCCCTTAAGTAAATCTCGCTCAGCTACCTACGATTGGCTCCACTGATCAAATTCACGTAAGCTTTTTAAGTATTCAGATATAATGAAAGGATATGAGTTAAATTTCCCGAGATGAAATGGAATATCTAAACGAAAAATTAAATACGGTTCTCGTGACACTCGTTGTTTTTAGCTGTTGGAAAGAATGACATAAATGAGAATACTTTGCATATTTTGAGGGATTTCCAGCAAGTGATATATCAACTAAACTAACAGAAGAACTCTCATGACACACAATCAGTTTTATTGACTATACTGAAGTAGATAATATCAAATAGAGTTGACGAAATTGTACCTACGAGCGCCCAATACAATACACGTAAACCCGAGGATAACATTCCCAAGTGGTATGACGGTATTCAGCCTCACCCAAAACAGTGTAGGCTATATAATGTTGTGTGTCCTTATGGGGCCCTGTGTTGTAGTCAGAAAATTGGAGGTACGGTAAATGAGTCCTTCAAATATTGCAACGAAACAACCACCTATATGGAAGGAGCTTGTTTCGTGGCATGGTTAGGTGGAATCAGAAGCCGCCTCCAATTTCTTTTATACACGATCACTGGGTCCTTAATCTTTCCTGCTACACAAATTCACAAACAAATGGTTGAGAGAGACCCTTTCTGGAGACAAAGGACTGCGGTTTGTCTGGGTGGTTAAATTCGGGTTAATGGATTGCGTAAATTAGAGTACCTTCCTGCTATTACTTTCATGGGGGTCATTAAGGGAGACAGCCATGAAGGGTTCAATTAGCAGGAGAGGAAGTACTGTACTGCTGCCACCTCCCTCCACCTTCCTGCCTTAATTAATCCAAGCAGGTAGATATCTGTGCATATTATAATAGTTTATATATTTCAGTCCTATTCCATTGCTTGTAATCATATACATTGTTTTTATTGGAGGTTAATAAGGGGGAAATATTGTGTTGGTAAATCTAGAGCCACTGAATCCTCCAAACTATTCCTATCATATACATTGTTTTTATTTGAGGTTAATTAAGGGGGAAATGTTGTGTTGGTAAATCTGGAGCAACTGAATCCTCCAAACTATTCCAAGCCACAGAAGACCATTATTTTTGCTCTTCTGGTCCTGTTTCTTGGCATACTCTAGAGGAATCAAGTCATTCCAATGTACCTAAAGCGAATTACCCCCTTAAAGAACGCCTGGTGGTCTGGCTCCTGTGTCTACCATAAAGAGACTCGTTGCAATAAGGAATGATGACATGTAGCAGTTTAAAGAGACATGTTGCAGAGTAAATAGACAAGATTAATTTGATGCAATTTAAAGAGTAATTCAAAGAGACGAGATGCAATTAAAAAAGATGTGTTGCAGTTTTAAAGGATATGATGCAATTTTTTAAAGAGGTGTGTTTCAGATTTATGGGATGATGCAATTTAGAGAGTAATTTAAAGAGACGAGATGCAATTAAAAAAGGTATGTTGTAGTTTTAACGGATAAGATGCAATTTTTAAAGAGGTGTGTTTCAGAAATGAAGTAGTTTAGAGGAACATGGTGAAGACTAATTAGCTCCATTGCAATTTACTTCCTACTACAGTATGTTGGTTCTAATGTAATCATCATAGTTTAGGTAATGGATAACGCAAGAAAATGTATGAGGCACAGAAATTATAATGGACCCAAGTAGGTTTTAACGATGCTGGATAACTCTATTTAAATTAGTGTAAAACCTTAGATTGTTAAGACATACCGAAGTCTATATTTATATAATGCAGTTTCATGTGTCATACCAAAGCTTGACTAAACAGGCTGCAGTTTAATAGGTATTTTATAATTTTATGTGTCATGTTATGAGAAATCTGTTACCGTTAGTACGACATAATAGTTGAAAGGACATACGAGTACTATTACAGAGTAGGAAGTAATAATTATTTGGTGTTTGTAATATACTGATAACTTCCAGTCTCGGGTGGAAGCGATAGGACCAAGCGGATGCCAAATTGCCTATTGCCAGCAAATTGACCGTCAGAACTACACTGTTGATACAGCATAGTGGCACTGTCCTTCTGAGTCAGCACTCTGCTGGATGGAGGTAGCACTGTCGTTGTTGGGAGTATTATGCAAGCCTGCGGTAATACGCAGTTGATAATGAGTTGATAAAACATTACTGATACTTATAAGTGTCTTATAAGTGTCCTTACTGATGGTGGTACTGACTTTGTTGGCTGTGACACTGACCATACTTGTGGTAGCGTTCTTCTGACTTGAGGTTATACTGTTCCTGCTCGCGGTAGCACTGTCATTGCTCGCAAGAGCATTTCTTTCATTATGGTTGCACATTTTAACCCATTTATTCATATTGAAATGTGTCAAGAATCACTTTAAAACAGTTTCACAAAGAACAAACTTGCAATTCTCGTTCTACATGCAAGACACACCTCATAGATACTGACACTTACCGTATTTGTTAAGGTTTCACCCACCTACGACGACGACAAGGGGTACCACACCTGCAACGTAAACATTGAATAAAAGAAAAGGAAAAGGAATTGACTCCCATTATTAACATTGCATAGAATATATATATATATATATATATATATATATATATATATATATATATATAGTATATATATATATATATATATATATATATATATATATATATATATATATATATATATATATTAAGAGTAGGTTTCGACAGATTTTACAGACGTATATGAATTATAAATATATATACAAAATCTAAGGGGGAACCGAAACTTGGTCATAACAAATCAAAACTCATTATAGATGACAATATTCTTACTTTTTCATTGAGGTCAAACTGCCAGCTTTAATATGAGTATAGTATGGGCTGGCCACAGCATACATACCCTTGCAAAACTCGCAAAAATTCGCCAAACTCGCGAAAAACGACTATACACGTTTTCATCCAAGTTTCAGCAATTTTAACAGAAACGCTCTGTTGGTGTGTTGTGAGCATATGAAACATACAGTGTATACCGTAACCCCGGAATTCATTTTTGTGGTGTAATAAAGGTTTTGCTGGGCTCCCACTCCTGTGTATTCCAGTACTTGTATTTATAAACATTTCTTTGATAATTTGGCAACCGACAGCTATCCGTCAGCGAGGGCCTCTCTGCATATGTTATTGAATACTTCTTACTTAATAATTTATCAGGTAACATTATGAATATAGATAAACTTGATTCACATTTAATATTGGCAAAATATATGGTCTAACTTCCTCTTTCAAATTACACAATTATTTGGTAAATACTTCAAAGCCATTGGAGAAACTGATCCTCCGTCCCAATTCAACGATAACAAACCTTGAAGTTGAAAATGTATCAAAGCGAAAACCTTCACCAATGTGGCTAACAAAGAGACTTACTTGGCTCTTGACTGGAAGCCTTGCATTTCTCATCTCTACGACATGTAAATCATTGAGTTCAAGGTTTATATTAGAGTAGCCAATATTATTAAACAGAACTATTGTACTATATATTGACAATATATTCTAATAGGTTTTATCCACACATGCTTGCTAAAAAATATAGTTGAACTAGGTCCTTGCACATCTAATAATCAACCCAAAATAAGTGTCAAGACGTATACTCACCACCAAACCATACTGGAACCATATCATCTTAAGTAACTCCATCACCCTCCAATATGCAGTTGTCATCATATGAGTAAGGCAGAAATGAAGCTAAGGAGGAAGAAAACCGCTAATGACCTCTGCTTGGGAAATTGTATAGTTACTCGTATCTAATTGTATCGAATGTACACCCGATCTCGTAAATTCGCCACCACATCCTCAAATGTTTATGTCATCTGAGCTGGTAACGCTGTGTGGGGAAGGTGTCACATTGTAGGTGAAAGTTTGTATCATGTCGCTCTACTATGATCCTCCTACACTGATTCCTCCCCAAATAAATGTTACCAGCTCAAATGGCATAAACATCTAAGTACGTGGTCACGAATTTACGAGCTCGGGTGTACATGACATTCACTCGTACACCAAATCTAAATCTTACGAATATTCTAGCCGCAATAAAATCCATACACAAGAAATTGCAGTAGCCTGTAAAATCCTCCTCCATCTCTCTACACTTTCTTCGCTATATCGAATTCTATTTTGACTGATAAATCGATGGACGTTATTTACATATACCGTCTCCAGGATATATTCTTCCCTGGGTGACAAGTGGGTGGAAGAGGTGCATGGGTGCCTGGGGAGGACTTCAACTTTGATAGATTTTTCTCCTGCTGTCAATATGTCAACGCCTGCCTCATTCATAGTACGGTACTCTTTGGTATGGGTTTTAAGACCTTTGAGGTGATTCTCTCTCTCTCTCTCTCTCTCTCTCTCTCTCTCTCTCTCTCTCTCATCTCTCTCTCTCTCGTCTCTCTCTCTCTCTTCTCTCTCTCTCTCTCTCATCTCTCTCTCTCGCTCCCTCTCTCTCTCGTCTCTCTCTCTCTCTCTCTCTCTCTCTCTCTCTCTCTCTCTCTCTCTCTCTCTCTCTCTCTCTCTCTCCCTCTCGATCCTCTCTCATCTCTCTCTCTCAACGTTTTGACACATTCACTCACACAAGCATCCTCTCTCTCTCTCTCTCTCTCTCTCTCTCTCGTCTCTCTCTCTCTCCTCTCGCTCTCTCTCTCTCTCTACGTTCAGACCAGCAATTTGGGCGGATGATTGAAATACCCGGCTGTACTTCCGACCAATAAACCTTTTATTAACAGAATAACTTCCAAGGTACGAGGTGGGAAACCAAATTTATGTGCTACCCTGTTCCTGAATTTCCAGCACAGTTTATATCAAGTAAAAATATTTCTTGATGGTGTAGCATTTGATGTTCTCCCCCAAACTGCACCGTCACTATTAAGAATTTAAGCTTTGATGTATTTTATGAAATATCTGAAAACGTTCGTTATTTCCACTGAATATTGATGGTCACAATTAGGTCTATATTTCATGACAAAAAAGTAACCCAAATACAATATGCTATAATTTCCATTGATATCCGTACATTCTGAAGTCATAACATATTAAAAATCCGCTTCCATGACATGTATGCAGTTCAACGTTTTCCAAAGGGCATAGCAAGGCTTGGAATCTATTCATTTTCCTATATAAACAAATGGAAAAACAAAACTAAACTTCAGACTATGATATTGTGTTTTCAAGCATGTAAATATGGTTACGTCAACCCAGAATTTTTAAACTACTACAGATATTTTTAATGATATTTTTCAAGACACCATGGGTTACGTTGAGGTAAGATTGGTACGGTTGGTTATAAGAATTCTTACACAAGCTATAATTATGGAGAGAGAGAGGTCATTATTATGGAAGTACTGCAATGAACGGTCTACCAAGTGACTCGGTGATTAGCAAAACAACAAACCTAATAATAAATGTTGTATTGCAGTTACGTAGTCTTACATTTTCTATATATATATGTTGTAAACCCTTGAAAACAACAGTATCAGTACGAATTCCTGTGGCCACTATAAATACGATGGTTTTACATACACTACACCCAGGCATCCTATCGGTCATATAGTCATTGCTTAAGGACCCCTGTGATCGTGTATGAAAATTGGAGGGCTTCTGCTGATTCCTCTTGACCATGCCACGAAACAATCTCCGTCCATATAAGTGGTGTTTCGTGGCAATATTTGAAGGACTCGTTAATTTGCAATTTTCTGACTACATCACAGGGTCCATTAAGGGGTTAGTAAGTACAGTGTAGGAATATCTGAAGCAACTGATTTCTCCAAACTATTTCAAGCAACAGACCATCACTATTTTCTGTAATCTGGTCCTGTTTCCTGGCCTATACTTTGAGGGAATCAAGACTCTCTAACGAAACACGTATAAAACTGGTCTGTGTGTGACCTATGACCTGTGTGACCTTGATCTGTGTGACCTATGATCTGTGTGTGACCTATGATCTGTGTGACCTATCGATATGTGTGTGACCTAGTCGATATGTGTGTGACCTATGATCTGTGTGTGACCTATGATTTGTGTGTGACCTATGATCTGTGTGTGACCTATCGGTGTGTGTGACCTATGATCTGTGTGACCTATGATCTGTGTGTGACCTATGATTTGTGTGTGACCTATGATGTTTGTGCGACCTACGATCTGTGTGACCTATGATCTGTGTGACCTATGATATGTGTGTGACCTATGGTGTGTGTGTGTGACCTATCGCATTGTCTGTCTTTTGTTATATCATTGTAATTTCTTGCTTTGGACGTACACTTCGAGAGGTAAATTTAATATTCGTTGCTACTGTAGTGGAATAATTAATTAGCCAATTTTAATTAATGGAGCTTGGAAAGTTTTAATGTCATGGCACTCCTATTGTTTTTGCTGCCCAATACACTCATGATCGTAGGGAGTATTCAAGCATCAGAAAGTTTCCCTCCCACTGACTAAGAAAACGAACTCTTTGATATTATTATTATTATTTTTATTTTTATTTTTATTAATTATTATTTTTATTTTATTTTATTATTATTATTATTATTATTATTATTATTATTATTATTATTATTATTATTATATTATTATTATTATTATTATATGTTATTATTATTTATATTTTTATTTTTATTTTTATTATATTTTATTATTATTATTATTATTATTATTTACTCCTTTTTCGTTTATTAACAAACATGAATTACCTGTTGACTTAATCACAGACGCATATAATTATATATACAACGTCACTTTTTGCCAATCAGTCGTAATTAAGGGGAGTAACTTATTATAGGGAATTAGAAGGCTAACCGATTCCTCCAACTATGCCAGGAAACAGAAATTATACAGGGGATGTGTTTTATGGCTGAGTTTGGAGGCTTACATTGACTCCAAATTGACCCCAAAATGTTTACTTCCCTTTTAAGAACAGCGATGTAATTATTGATGGTGCTATGGTTCCCTTATCACTTCATTTTATTTCCTTCCTGCTTGCTGTCACACCTCTCTTATCATCACCTTTTCTCTGGTGCTATATGACCTCGCTGTTGCGGTACTATAATATCAATAATTTAATTTGGTATCCTTTACAGAGCCACCGCCTGGGTTGGTGTGGGGTGGGACGGGGGAGGCACTGGGGCAATCTGTCAGGGTGGAGGGGGGCATTGCCAGAACCAGACCTGAGAGTGGTGGCTGCCCGCTCCACTGCCCTCTCCACCATCACCTGCTCCACTACCAACACCTCCTCCACCTCCACCTGCACCACCACCACCCACTACTACCTTTACTACGTGTCCAACCACCTGTCCTCATCCCACACCGTCTCCGTTACGTTACGAGTTAACTGTAAGTAAATTATTGTCATTTTACTTATATTATTATGTACACTCGCAATCCAAAATTTGTATCCAGCAGGTCTTGTTGAAGTTTCGAATCATTTAACATATATACTAGTGAACCAATTACACTCCTTATCCTGTTTTATGTTTGCTTGAGCTCGCTTAATACTCGATCAAGATATTCGAAGGCAAGCCTGGATACATATTTTGGATTGCGAGTGTACAAGTCACGACCACTAATATGTATTCAGGTGTGCTTCGAATACTTAGAGATAGTAAATAAATGCACATTAGAATTACTTTCGTTGGTGAATTGGTGGACTGTTTTCAAAGTTCCAACCAAAGCTGTATACTTATTAGTGCTCGTGACTGTACAGGTTTATTTGAACAACTTTTTATTTATTTATTTATTTATTATGTATGTTTGTATATAAGCTAATCTCTTCCCAAAAGGTTGCACTTAGCCAATTACAACACTGGTTCACGTTGTTGTTTGTTGAAGTTCCTCAAGCTGTCTGGCCGAGCAGCCCCGATATGGTTCACGTCTGCAACTCTACTCGAGCAATCTTGAGCTTTAAACTGCATGTAGGTTGCAAGGTCTTCGGCTCCAAGGCCAAATCTATAATACTAATACGTTCGGTGGACCACGATGATTCACTCTTAGTTGAAAGTGCTACATAGCCTATATGGAGTGATGGATGATAAATTGATGAAACAGATGATATTAAGAGAATGTGAAAAATCGAAGAAATTGTCGATGGAAAGAGGAAATTACGAATCCCTGAAACAGTTAAATTATAAAAGAGAACAAAAAGACATTCCTAATATTGGACAAAGGTCACATATGTCACAGAAGTCAAAGGACATTAAGTCAGAAGCGAGAGAGGTCAGAGGTCAGGGACTCTATCTATCCAGAGCAACAGGGGAACAGTTGAAGTCAAAATAACTCTGAGAAAGATGGAAAGAGAGGAAGGGAGGAAAAGAATGATACCAAGAGGAGACGAGGAAGAGAAGTTCATATGGAGAAAAATAAGATGAAGAGAGAAATATAACATGATGGGAAGGACATGGACGGGAAAGGAAAATGAAGAATATATATATTTTTATATATATATATTTCTTGGGAGAGTCAAGATCCACAACTGAAACACCAAGATAAAATAAAATGGGAAGATATAAAAGCACACCAACCAATGGAAAACAGACTGATAAGGTATGAAAAATGCAAGAAAATACAAAAAATGGATAACACACTGTAAAATTATGGAATGCATCGTAAGTTAAGTTTAGGTAAGGTAAAGTAGGGATAAGTAGGGTGGTGTTGGTTCAGGTAAGGACAGATGAATCCCAATATTAAGAAATCTAAATGAGAGGAGAGAGAGGAGAGAGAGAGAGAGAGAGAGAGAGAGAGAGAGAGACGCACTGAGATATCTAATGCTAGGCTAAACAAAGACAGGAGAGAGAGAGAGAGAGAGCGAGAGAGAGAGAGAGAGAGAGAGAGAGAGAGACGCACCTGAGAATATCTAATGCTAGGTGATAACAAAGAGAGAGAGAGAGAGAGAGAGAGGAGGACGAGAGAGAGAGAGAGAGAGAGACACACACACACCGACAGACCGCCAG
>JAWQEG010006204.1:0-12995 GCA_033782935.1 Petrolisthes cinctipes
AGAAAGAGAGAGAGAAAGAAAACGAAAGAGAGAGAGATACACATGTTACTCTCATCATCATTATTCACTCCCCCACCACCACCACCACCACCATTCCCTAATTCTCCACTTCACCTCCCCTCCCTCACCCTCCTCACCTTGAGTACGTTCTCCTTGATGAAGTCGCCAATGCTAAGTCCCTCGGGCATCTCGGCCAGGGGGCAGTGAGGCGTTGACATGCATCCTGGGCCACATCAGGCAGACCACCCTCGTTCTCATCTGTTGTGGTGTGTGGACAGACATTCGGAAATTACAGTGAGTCGGGTTAGGTTAAGGGGGAAGTACAGTCGTGGTAAAAAATAATCATCCATAGAGGAGTAACTCACCTAAGAGTTTTACAGTTTTACAGTGTTTTTTAGCTTATAGACTTTCCATTAAATAGGTTACAATCTTTTAATTTACTTCAAGCAGAAACACACTACTTAAAACAATAGCATCATATATGAACGTGAAAACATTGGACAGTAAATTGTTTGAGATACCCATATATAGATGATTATTATTGACCACGATTGTTCTTTCGCAATCCAAAATTTGTATCCAGGTCTTGTTGAAGTTTCGAATCATTTGACGTACTGCTGAACCAATTACAACGCTTATCCTGTTTGGAATTTGCTTGAGCTCGCTTAATACTCGACCAGGCTATTTGAAGCAAGCCTGGATACATATTTTGGATTGCAAGTGTACAGTGTTGGTAAATCTGGAGTAAATGATTCCTCCAAACTATTCCAAGCAACAGACAGAACACCATTATTTGTGTTCATCTGGTCCTGTTTTTCCTGGCATACTTTGGAGGAATCAAGGCACTCCAAAGTAACAGAAGTAAATTACCACCTTATTAATGTAGGTAGGGTAGGTCAGGATAGATCAGGGTATAGTTTTTTGTGTTCTGTTTTAGTTAGGCTATATATAGGTGGAATCAGACTAGGGTGAGCTCATTCGTTCGTTCTCAGCTGCATTATGTTACCCAGGCATGCATACAGTACATCAGGCTGAGTCAGGTTAGGTTAGGTTACGTCGTTTAGCCAGGTTAGATAAGGGTAGTTATAGTAAATGTATCGTGAAGCTACTAAGGCAAGTGAGAAGAGGGTGTGTGAGTTCTATTGTGTTGTGAATGTCAGAGGGAAACAATACACTACATGCAGTCATAGAATAATTACTCATGAATAAAAGAAGAAGGAGGAATGGAAATGGTAATGTTAGGATAGAAGGGAAAGGAGGGGAAGGAGGAGAAATTCAGACAGACGGAGGGAGGGAAGGGCAGGAAGGGAGGAGAAATTCAGACGGAGGGACGGAGGGAGAGAGGGAGGGAAGGAACGAACGAGAGGAGAGATGTTGTATAAAGTCAGGTAATTTCCCTTGGCGATGCAATGGGGAACAGAATAGAGAGTTGAGAGCAGAGGAGAGGAGAGATAGGAGGGTGATAGACGTTATGGAGAGGCAGTACTACAGTGGTGTGCGAGTTAGATGGTAAAATACTATACAGTTGGACAACACATGAATGGGTGGTACAGCCCAAGTGAAAGATGGTCAATTTCTCCCAATATCAAGTTCCTTAGTGCCAAATAGGAGACATCAGGGGCAGAAGTCAGTATTGAGGATGGTAATAAAAAGCAAGTACCTGATAATAGACACTGGTTACTCAAATGGGACAAGTATCTTTCACCTGGGCTATACCACCCATTCATGTATCCAACTGTACATACACCTAACCCCAAAAGTCCTGTACACGTCTCTAAGGTCTGTTGGTTGGCTCTGATATTTAGACACAGTGTGGTAACTGAGATATACTTGCCTCTTCTCACTGACTATCATGTACTGTACAATAAGAATGGATGGTGAAGAAAACATACAGTACCCAGAGGTAAGTAAACAAAACAGGGAATACATGAAAATGCATAAACTGAATGAGAGAAAGAGACAGACAAACAGACAGAGAAAGAGAGAAAGAGACAGACAAACAGACAGACAGGCAGAGAGAGAGAAAGAGACAGACAAACAGACAGAGAAAGAGAGAGAGAGTTACATGCTTCTAACTAATTAAGAGTAAAGTTAAGACCAATTCACGACTTACCATTAACCAAGTACCCGTCGGGAGTAACCTGAAGAAACTTGAGGTCGTAGTGAGTGACGTCCTTCTCTCCAAAACCCTCCAGATCGGTACCACCCATCGTCTCCTTCACCAATTCCTTATCCAGATCGGGGTAGGACACGGACTTTTTACCTTGCCTCGCCAAACACAGGATCACTGCCACTAACACTGTAGGTGGAGACGCAGAGGGGACGAAGGAGGTGAAGTGGGCCGAAGAGGGTTGGCTGTGGTGGTGTGTAGTGGTGTGTGGGAGGAGGTGAATGACACGAGGGGATGATAGAGTGGTAGTGTGCATGGAAGGAAGGTTAAGGAAGGTAGTCTGGATGTAGTGAGGTGAAGTGGGCCGAAGAGGGGTTGTGTGTGGTGTGTGTGGTGGTGTGTGAGGAGGTGAATGACACGAGGGGATGACAGAGTGGTAGGAAGGAAGGTTAATTAAGGAAGGTAGTCTGGATGTAGTGAGGTAAAGAGGTGGAGAGGAGGCTAATAATGTTTGGCAAGATAGCAGCAGAGGGAAGGTATCTGAGAGGTTAGTGTACCGGTATGTGTAATGTAAAGGTCGTAAAATCGATGATATTTACTTTCCAGAATCGAATTTCAGGCGCGAATCTTAAGGGGGTGCGGGAGTAGGGGGACAGGCTTGGGGTGGGTAGAAAGCCTGTCCCGTATTCCCGCACCCCCCTACCCCTCCCCCAAGCCTGTCCCCTACTCCCGCACCCCCCCCCCCAAAAAAAAAAAAAACGCACCCCCCAAAAATAACCCGCACCCCCCTAAACCCACCCACCCCAAGCCTGTGCCCCTATTCCCGCACCCCCTTAAGATCACCCAAATTCTGTTAAACACCCTAACTGGTAACATGAAGTATACAGTGGCTGGGTTGGTGTTAGCTTGGGCCTCGGTATCGGTCTTCATGAAACATATGCTCAGTGTCGAAAAAAAAAAAAAAAAAAAAAAAAAAAAAAAAAAAAAACAGAGAAGGGAAGGGACGAGGGTGATTGCAAGGGGATAGGAGAGGCGGAATGGTGACAGGGAATATAATGGGAAGAGAAGATAGTTGTTAAGGTTGTGGTGAATTATTGTAAAGGAGAGACGGACGGAGAACTACTGTAGACGTGATGGAAAAACATTCTACTTGTCTATTTGGAATAAATGAAAGGGAAACAGTAGGAAGAGTTAAAGTTGTGGGGAATGGATGGAATGATGAGAAGTGTTGTTACTTATAATCTATATTTACACTATTTATCCTTTTGTATTCCAAGTCTCTTAAGTACACCAATTGAAGAATTATATTATAAAATTCATGTTGTACTGCTGAGGCTATGGTACCTTCTCTAGAATATAATAAGTTGAACTATAGTTGTTTTAGGGCGATTCATATTTACCAGTAAAATAATGATAAAAGTATACTAACGCAGAAGGCTGAAGAGACTGGAGAGAATGATAATGATGGACTGTTGACCCAGCACCACCCTGGAGGTCCTGGGAGCGTCACAAGGTTGGAATGTGTTCTTGCTGTAGTCTGTGGCATTCAGGTCGTAGATGTGCTCGTTGTGTCGTAACTCCAGGATACATCCACTGAAGGGATATGCAGCAGGGGGCACCAGGGTCCACTTGTAGGACTCAGCCAGTTCTGGGAAACTTGACATGGGTGCCACCCCTCCTATTTGCAGAGGCCCCTGGACGTTGAGTAGGTGACTGGGCATGTTAGATAACCTAGGCAAGGGTATGGTCCTCCTGCAGGGGATCTCTGTTTCTTTAGTCATGTTGATACCACAGTCAAGTACTTCAGCCGTGACTCCACCTTCGTGCCAGGTCAACATGTACTCAAAGATGCGGTCACTGTTGGCCTCAATGGGTATAGAGATGTTCAAAGTGCCAGTACCCAGATCGAGGAAGGTCTCCACTACCCAGTCCCTCAACACCACGTATAGGAAGTCACGAGGGTAGTGTAGCCAAGGGGAGGGTACACTGGGACCAGAGTATGCTAGAACTCCTCTACGATCATTGGTCTGGAAGGCCAGGGAGAGGGTTGAATGCTCGCACACTGTTAAGGGCTCGAACCAGGCGTACCCTCGCTCGAACCTGGCCGTTAGAAGTTCACACCTGGGCCCATAGTTACTAGAGTCAGGACACTCGCAGGACAAGGTATTGTTTCTGACGTAGCAATTACCACCGTTGTAACAGAAACCAGGAAAGCAGACGGAGGGCAGTGGCTCCAACGCCCCACAGTCACAAGCATAGTCATCGGCAATGTCCACACCAACCAGTGTAGCAGTGTCGCTGGCCACCACCAGAGGTGCTGTCAGGTTGGGTCGCATGGTGTGTTGACAACTCTTGCTACCACAGGGGGACGAATGCTCATACAGGCAATTGTTGATGTCTACAAGTAGGATGTCCACACCCAGAGCACGAGACACCTGTATCACACACATAAACAACATAATTCAGATTCATGGCAAATCGTCCAATCGAGGTGATATGCACTTATAGCTTATGTTTCAAGGCAATGTGTTTTAGATGCCCCTTTAAAACACAGACTGATGATATTAACGTCAAACCAAATCACCTGGTGTATTGGTGCCGCCCTGTCGTTCGGAAAGCCTCAATTAACACACAACTACAGTTCTAGTAACAAATTACTTCAGTTTAATATGTCAGTGAAATAACCAATATAGACTACATGTTAAAACTACTCACCTGTGTTGTGTTCATATTCACACTCCAGCATTCATATATTTCACCTACACACATGCAGTTAGGAAATGACACATGTATACGAGGGGCACACATACACACACACACGGCAACACACGCACACACACTAATATACACATGCACACAATCACGTACGTACAAACTAAAAACTCGAAGATATCTTAACCGATCATAGCAAATCGTAGTATCCCGTTTATTTTCAGTTATCAGTTGTCAGAGATATCAGAAATGGATCCCAAGAGAATTATATAAGTGTTATTTTCTGAAAGTGTGTAAAGTAGGTACACACACACACACACACACACACACACACACACACACACACACACACACACACACACACACCACAACACAACACAACACAACACAATATTACACACACACACCACAACACAACACAATCTTACACACACACACACACATACCTCTTCCCTATTGGTGAGCATTAGTCCATCAAGTCTGGGTGCTGTGTAGTAAGGTGATGAGTGACAGTTGTATCTCACGTCTACCCCTCCGGCCCCTCGACCCCCTCCACCAACCACGTCACGTAGAGAGAACACGTCCACCTGTTGCTCTGTGATCTGGTGGATGCTGGCGATCTGTTTCTTCAGTCGTTCGTAAAGGCTGGTCCCTGATTTCACCCCTTGCTGAGTGTGGTAGTGGAATGGGAGTTATAGACAGTCACACACACACTCTGACAGATAGACAGGCACAGATGAACAGACACACACACAGATTAATAAACACACACACACACACACACACAAACACACACACACACACACACACACACACACACACACACACACACACACACACACACACACACACACACACACACACACACACACACACACACACACACACACACACACACACACACACACACACACACACACACTGACAGACAGACAGGCACAGATAAACAAACACACAGACATACCCATAAAAACACACACACACACACACTGACAGATAAACACATAGACAAAATGATAGAGAGACAGGCTGATAGACAGGCAGGCTGATAGACAGACTGACTGACAGACAGACAGATAGACAGACTGACAGACAGACAGGCTAATACACACACACACACACACACACACACACACACACACACACACACACACACACACACACACACACACACACACACACACAAAATTGTATTGAAGTAGCATAATATTTGATCATTCGTACCTGAGTCTGACATAGCATATCCTTGGTAGTAGTATTGGCTATCCTGAGAGAACCAGACTGCATCACGGCGTCCAGTGTTAAGTCCACCACCATTATCCTCGACTCACCCACTGCCATCTCCTGCCTGTAGTTGTCTCGTACCTGAAGGGAGGGAGGAAGAGGAAGGAGGGATCAACAAGGGGCGGTAGTTCTCGTCAGTGACACATTTTTAGAAAGGGATAGATTAATTATAGTCGTAAAGGTAAAGGATCAAGGGGAGTGAGTTTGTTGTCGCAAGGTACTGTACATGACACTAGACACACACACACACACACACACACACACACACACACACACACACACACACACACACACACACACACACACACACACACACACACACACACACACACACACAAACAACAACAACAACAACAACAGCAGCAACAACAGCAGCAGCAACAACACAACAACACACACACAACAACACACACACAACAACAACACACACACTTTTTTTATTTTCCTCTCTCTCTCTCACCTTAACTCTGAGAACATGAGTACCAGCCGGAGTACCCTTAAGCATGGTAATATCTCCAGTATAGTAGTCCACCTTGAAGTGTGTCGCCACCTCCAAGGACGTACTGGCATCCACATCAAACGTCTTGTCCTGCCTGTCATCATCGTCTGCGTCTGTCACATGTACCGCTCCGATCACCATAGCCGGGAACTGACCCTAAGAAGATTCATACACCCCAGATAGGATATTTTTTTTAAGGGGGTGCGGGAGTAGGGGACAGGCTTGGGAGGGTTTGGGGGGTGCGGGAATAGGGGGACAGACTTGGGGGGGGGGGCGTGCGGGAATAGGGGGACAGGCTTGGGGTGGGTAGAAAGCCTGTCCCCTATTCCCGCACCCCCTAACCCCCCCCCACCCCCCAAGCCTGTCCCCCTATTCCTGCACCCCCTTAACCCAAACCAAAAGTAGTAGTATTGACATCATCTGACAGAGAGTAGAGACAGGATCTTTGTTGAAGATTGTAAATTTCTATATACAGTATATATAAAATATACACTGCCTCACTTTGTAGTTGGACTTGTTAGTGATATAATATTACAGTGACTCACCTGATAGTTGTAGACTTTAATGGTGCTTACACCGTCTGACATGGGTGAGTCGTTCTCGTCGGCCACTTCCAGGGTAAGGTATCGGGTGCCGGCCATGCCCCTACTGTCCCGGGCGGTGAAGGGCAGACGATACACCTTCTGTTCCTCCCTGTCCAGCACCTCCACGGGACTCAGACGGTACCGAGACCTGTTGTAGTATGGACCGTGGAAGGTGACGCTGCTACATGTACAGCCACAATCAAATAACCACCGACACATTCTTTCTTCCATTGTGTAAATAAATCAGTATCATATCAAAATATAATAATCATACAACACCTTACGTCATTTCAAATCTCTCATTTATGAGGTGCTGCAAAATCATACACGTGTTGTTCTTTATTACCAAGATATTTACTACGATGGAAGGAAAGTGTCGGTGGATATTTGATTGTGGCTGTACAGTACGTAAGGTTGAGTTGGTAGTAAGTGCAAGAAAGTGGTTGTATTATACTT
The DNA here is from genome assembly GCA_033782935.1 of Petrolisthes cinctipes. Classification (NCBI taxonomy): domain Eukaryota; kingdom Metazoa; phylum Arthropoda; class Malacostraca; order Decapoda; family Porcellanidae; genus Petrolisthes; species Petrolisthes cinctipes. Next base: position 7,646 of record JAWQEG010006204.1, read on the forward strand.
CCAATTCTTGACACTTATAGTAGTCCTCCAATTCTTGACATTTATATTACTCCTCCAATTCTCCGATAATAATATATGACTCCCTTTAGGCTATGTTGAATACAGGAAATAAAAATACAACACTTTTTCTCTGGTGTAAGTTAGGCGGGGTTACGGGGATAATATAAGCGTAAAAGGAATGGCTTGTCTTTTAAAACATATTGCTTACTAAACTTCCCAACTTTCTCCTTGTGAAAACTTTCGTAAATTTTAAAAGGGTCGAAACGAGGAGGTGAACCCAACAATAATTTGGTCGAGCTTCAAAGGAGTATGGAATAATGAAGTTGTAAAATGAATACGTTAACCTCATGTACAGCCACAATCAAATATCCACCGACACTCCCCTTCCATCATAGTAAATATCTTGGTGATAAAGACCAGCACGTGTATGATTTTGCAGCACCTCATAGTAATCATTGAGAGGGTTGTGTTGACATGAGGTACTGTATGATTATATTTTGATATGATACTGATTTATTTGCACGATGAAAGGAAGGTGTTGGTGGTTATTTGATTGTGGATGTACAGTTCTTGACATATGAAGGTGAAAACACAGCCTCAGTCACAACACGTATACAGTGAACACATTAGGAGAACCCTTTAAGGTGGTAATTCTTTTTAGGTACATTGAAGTGCCTTGATTCCTCCAAAGTATACTAGGAAACAGGACCAGAAGAGCAAAAATAATGGTGTTTGTTCTGTTGCTTGGAATAGTTTGGAGGATTCAGTTGCTCCAGTATTACCAACACAAAACTTCCCCCTTTAATGGTATAAGACGGTGGTTATATCTTATGGTGATTGTTTGTTTTTTTTACTCAGCACTTTGTCCCTCACCTTCATATGACACCAGAAATATGCTGACAATTAGAAACTATTCTACTTAGAGTTTGGGGGGAGAAACTGAGGAAGTATGTCTTTCCCTTGTATCTGTTGGGATCTGTGCATGTGATAGAGATAGTCAATATAATGGTTTTCTTAAACTATCCGTAATTAATAGATGTTATTATAATATGCTTTTTCACATCTTCTTTAAAACAAATTTATAAGTTTTTTTTTTTCTGTACTTCAAACCAAGCTGAACCCTCAGTAAAGTCGACGGGACTGTAAAACCACATTTCACTTACTCTCTCCCTCTTTCATTTTTTCGTGTCTAGAAAAGACTCCAAAGCATTATCACAACCACTTCACTTCGAAAATAACAAAAGCACATCTGAATTATCTTTGCATACATTTTCTTGAAGAGGAGAGCATACTTTTGATACATTGGAGCGTCATGATTCCTCCAAAGTATGCCAGAAAACAGGACCAGAGGAACAAAAATAATGGTGGCCTGTTGCCTGGAATAGTTTGGAGGAATAATTTGCTCCGGATTGACCACCTCTGTATCCTCCCCTTAAGAGGTGTATGTAGGAGAGAAAGGTGTGTTGAGGACCATGACTTTTGCGTGGAGGCTGTGTATTCATGATCACTTTTATTTTCCATAGACTCCTGGTGACGTTCAGCATTAATATATATAAAAAGATTGGTAGAGTCGGGGAACAAACAACTTATCTGAACATCATTAGCGACCTCAGTGGCAGACAGCGTACATGAATAAAATTAGGATAGCGTTTGTAACACCGTCTGTGATTGATCGCGGCATCCCAAATCAGTTATTTTCATTTAGCTCTGGTATCTATAGTGTTTGTTATATCTCAGTTGTATTAAAGTTTAAGGAGGTGCGGGAGTAGGGGGACAGGCTTGGGGGGTGCGGGATTAGGGGGACAGGCTTGGGGTGGGTAGAAAGCCTGTCCCCTATTCCCTCACCCACCTAACCCCCCACCCAAGCCTGTCCCCCTACTCCCGCACCCCCCAAAAAAAAACTACGCCTGTCCCCTACTCCCGCACCCCCCTAAACCCCCACCCCCCCTCAAGCCTGTCCCCCTATTCCCTTAAAAGAATGTTACTATGTATATAATAATTCCCTCTTCATACGATATAATACAACACCAACACAATCCTATATATACAGTATATATATTGGAAACTTAATGATAGTGGTGGATATTTTATTGAAACAATTTAACGCAGACATAAACAAATGGAAGGGGAGGAGGGAGGGAGAGCACAGATGGAGTGAAAGACATGAAACAGAAGTAATAAATTCCAACTGAAGTGTGTTTTGAAAATATTGGATCCTTTATTTTCTTTCCTTTTTATTTGGCACCGTTATGAAGGTTAATAGTGAGGGTCGCTGTGATTAATCGATGAAAAATTGAGTGTGTGTGTATATATTTTACTTCTAGGGCTTCCAAATCTACACTGCTGACTGGCTGACTGACTGGCTGACTGGTTGACTGACTGGGTTGACTGGCTGGTGTACGAGACTGAAGCCCATATTCCTGTCCCTCGCATTTCTATAGATAGGGATTTTATTTGTCCGAAACGTTGGTTGATTGGTTGGTTGGTATTAGATTCATATAGACGGAGTTCTTGATTCATTTCCTTAATCCTCTAGTTTGGCACAACTTCTAAGAGGATATTTTACTTGGTCTTTATATTATTAACTTTTTAATATAATTCCTAAATATCTTTAAAAACAAATTATATATATGTATATAGTATATATATATATAATACACACACACACACACACACACACACACACACACACACACACACACACACACACACACACACACACACACACACACACACACACACACACACACACAACACATTCAAGCTCTCTGTGTCCCGTTCTCTCCATCATCCCTGGCTCCACCAATCATTCCCATTCTCAATCCAATTGATCTTCCACTCCCGTCCGCCTATTTGCAATCTGCATTTCAGTACAGTCACGCCCAATAGTCCTGCAAATGGCAGCTTTTCACTCACCTGATGCATAACTTTTGATCAAGACTGTACAGTCACTGAGCCTCGATCGTAGTTCTTCCTTCATTATAGCGTCATGGCAGACTAATCGGGTGGACCAGTTTTAAACACATTTTATCTCAAGATGTTGTGTCCCATTTTACACTGAGGGAATCATTATGTGGTTCATGACGTGACAGATAAGACAAAACAGCAGGATTTTTGTTGGTGGCTGCTACTGTACACACACTTTAAAAAAAATCATAGTTACACTTTCTGTTACACCTTCTGCGTGATGCAAAGAGACGTCACGAATTAAACTTGCGAAAACAGCCTTCGTCACTTTGGTGTCTGTGCGTTAATTATGAAACTCATCGGACCACGGTAACGATAGATTTGTGAGTGTGTGTACATTGATACATAGCTCTTATTACCTTTCCTTCCTTGTCTCATCCTATCCCGGTAACGATAGATTTGTTAGTGTGTGTACAATGATACATAGCTGTTATTACCTTTCCTTCCTTGTCTCATCCAAACCATTCGCCCTCACTCATTCTTCGACTCGACTGATACCATTCGCCCTCACTCATTCTTCGACTCGACTGATACCATTCGCCCTCACTCATTCTTCGACTCATCATACATCCAAAGTGTGGTGGTACTGTACCTTCCTGTAGGGGTGAGTGTGAACTTGTCCCTGATGTGTGCTGGGGTCTGGGCGTGAAACTCTAAGGAGCAGGGACAGCCGTGGTCTTCACTGTCCACGTCGTCCAGCTCAATAATGACTGGCTCTACCAAATGAGGCTCCAGGTTCTCCAGGATCCTCGCGTAGCTCTTCTCCTGTCAGAGGAATATACCAAGAAGGTGTTGATGAAGTATAGGTGGTTGTATACAGCAAAAGACAACTGGTAGTGGTAACGATAATTTAGATTCGGTCTAGCACAAATGTACAAAGAAAGTTATACTTAATGAATCCCGAGGCATCAAACCTTTGCCAAGTCTGAGTATCCAAGACCGATTACATGGCCATCAATGTATAAGGTCAAATTCACTCACTGTTCATCCTCATTCTTTACATCTAAAAATAGTAGATCCCCAAACATTGGTAAAAATTTCAAACAATCCACAGACGACTTTTTCCGTAATTTTAGAAGCGTACTATTTTTACGATTATGATATACAGTATAGCCTAGAATGAATATTTGTACGTTAGTAGCTGCAGCTGCAACAACACTGTGTAAAAACACTATCATCGTGGACCCCGAATAGCAAACAGAAGCATTGTTTACATAAAGCTCTGCCCTGGTATTTGATATGAACCTGCCATGACTGTTTGATGTTGTGGTTAACCGTATGACCGTTCCAACTGCCATGGGGATGAATATTTAAGGGGGTGCGGGAATGGGGGGGACAGGCTTGGGGGGGGGTTAGGAGGGTGCGGGGGTTTTGGGTGGGTCGGGGGGATTTTGGGTGTGTTGGGGGGGTTTGGGGGGTTTGGGGGGTGCGGGAGTAGGGGGACAGCTTGGGGAGGGAGGACTAAGGGGGTGCGGGAATAGGGGGACAGGCTTAGGGTGGGTAGAAAGCCTGTAACCTATTCCCGCACCCCCCTAACCCACCCACCCCCAAGCCTGTCCCCTTACTCCCGCACCCCCCAACCCCCCCCCCAAAGCCTGTCCCCTACTCCCGCACCCCCTAAACCAACCCACACCAAGCCTGTCCCCATACTCCCGCACCCCCCAAAATTCCCCCGACCCACCCAAAACCCCCGCACCCCCCTATTCCCGTACCCCCTTAATTAAATATAGCTGGCTTGGGACCAAATGTTAGTACTGTGTGAACAAATAGTGTTGTTTTTCATATTTTGCACCACTAAAAGATCATTCGTAACGTCTTGTGTTATCGCGAGCAGTAGGATTAAGTGGCTTTGTTTGTTATTTGCACAAACAAAATTGACTTTCTGGTCCTTGCGTTTTTTTTGCATTTCAATAACAAAACTACTAGTGGTGTTGTTGGTCTGACATCGCCGAGCAGCATTAAAAATAAATTCTTGGTTTGTTCCTTAACTTTTTTTTTTTTTTTCTCTCCTTGGATTCCTGTTCAAATGCCAAACTTTAAAACTGGATAGACGAATACGTAAGGGGAAAAAATGTGAAGTGAAGGTAAGGACTAGATCATGTAAATGGGATAAGTGTAAATTGATAGATAGATAGATAGATAGATGTATGGATAGATAGATAGGTAGGTAGATAGGTAGAGAGGTAGGTAACTAGATAGATAGATAGATAAGCAGATAGATAGATAGGTAGATTGATAGAGAGATAGATAGGTAGGTAGATAGATAGGTAGATAGATAGATAGATAAGTTGATAAATAGACAGGCAGATAGATAAATAGACAGATAGATAGGCAGATATACAGTTAGGTAGGTAGACAAATAGATAGATAAGTAGGCAGATAT